>QEOT01004512.1:32424-99865 GCA_003123785.1 Pterocarya stenoptera
GTATTAGAGTTTTATTTGATCAATCTTTTTTACTTTGGGCTAAGGCCATTGTATTAGAGGGGGCTAATCTTAATGACTTGTATGCTTCTTTCTTTGCTAGTACGCTGTAATTAGGTATATTTCTCTTGTATACCTGTGTACTTGGGCTTTGCCTAACTATGAGGATTAATAAATTTTTCTTACTTATAAAAAAGAACTTTAATTTAACTCCCATGTTGGCCTTACATTAAGTAAAGACTGTAATTTCAAATATCTTGGGTTTTTAAATTCTCTCTTTGGGGTGCTTCATATTGTCTGCTTCAAAGAGGGGATGGCTAGCTCCTCTTGTCTCCACTCTTCTCGTTACCCTCTTCCCCATATCCTCTCTCATTTACTTTCCGTCCAAACTCCCAATTTTAATGTAATGTTAATTTATTGCAATATATATTATCATGTAAATTCACGCTATTATGGATACTTGATTTCAGGTGGTGGTTCTATGGTTGGTGCTGTTAGTGGATCTACTCAACGCGAGCCACTGGTTGTGGGAAAGCCCTCGACTTTTATGATGGACTACTTGGCAAACAAGTACTGTTTCCAATCCCATTCTTCATGTTGCTTCGGCTATAATTATCACAACTGCTCTTTAAGTTTACAAATGTGTTAAACGGACTCCAGGAAAGATTACTCACTGAAAATAAGGATGCTTCAGCAGATGTTATTTCTCTGACATGTAGTCCTATACCACAGTTTTCAAATTCGGTGTGCTGTCCATCTAAATGAGTTAAAGTAATATCTCACTCTAAGTTCAGAAATATTAGGGTGAACTTACAGTGAGATATTTACATTTTGCAGAAATTATATTGGCCACGGTATAACAAAGGAGGATCCACCTTGTCTACAGAAATAAAAAAACAAGTACGGAAAAGAAATTGAAATCATTAATATATGCAAGTGGAAGCTCCTTATTTACACAGCATAAAACAATATAGTAAAACAATCTTACAATCAGACGAAGTATTTGGTACAAATTTGACTCGCCAGTACGACTAATATTGCAGCTTCATCAAAGTAGAGAGAGAGAGAGAGAGAGAGAGGACTTACACTCTTGACCAAGGCCACATGCAGGCCAAGTTTCATAGTTTGTCTTATTTGCCCCTTCTACCAAGATATGGAAACTACTACATTTGCTTTTCTGATTAGACCTTCTATGAGCTGACTTGTTGGTTAGCCCTTATTTGATCACTTTTGCATGTGATGAGCAAACCTCTGTAATAATAGTTAGCCATGGGTAGCCAGATTATTAAGCACCTATCTTAAGATGCTTGATCACCATTTCTTGTAGTGTAAGTTTCTGGATGTGATTGGTCTTTGAGAAACTTAATAATAACCAAAGAAACATTCCCCATATATGTTTTGACTGGATGCTGCGCTTCAATATATGAAATTCTTTATTGTAAGTTACCATATTAATCTCATCAATTATGGGATCTACGATACTATTCTCATTGACTTCTTGCCAACAGATTTGGCATTCTCAAGTCACAGATATGCATGGTTGGGGACAGATTAGATACTGATATTCTGTTTGGACAAAACGGCGGTTGCAAAACTCTTCTTGTGCTCTCTGGTAACTAAATTATGTGTAATTTCTGCCCTGAGGTTTTTCTTGTTTTTATTTCTTTTTCAATATGTGCCCTGGTTTGCTTTGTCTATTTTCATATTTATCCTGATCGGGCTAATTTTTTGCCCTTTTTTCTTTCTGGTAGGTGTGACTACATTGCCAATGCTTCAGAATCCAAACAACTCCATACAACCAGATTTCTACACCAATAAGATTTCCGATTTCCTTCCTCTCAAAGCTGCAACTGTATGATAATCGTATGCAACAAGGATAATTGTTTAAGCACATGGTGACATTGTTCTTAGACTCTTATTTTCATTAATTCACATTTTGGTATCGATTTAGTACATACAAAATCAGTCCAGTGTTGTCTCTTTCATGAAGTCAGAGTGGACACTGATAGCTGCAAAAAATACGCCATTTGTAGTTTCTGGAATTCAACAAGAGAATTCTTATACGTATGATTGTTAAAGCTCACATCTAGCTTAAATAGATTCACAGGCGAGTGAGATTGGAGCGATCAAACTTTCGGAAAATCCTCCCTAACAATATATTTAGGAATCTTATTATCCATTTGGTTGTTGAGAAGATCAGGATTTACGACTGGACATTTACGAAGTAGATATTCTACTGAATCCTCCTACCGAAAAGTATTCAGCTACGGCAATCTGCCCCATAAGCTTCAGCAACCCCTAAAGGTGTAAAAAGCTTGCGTTCTTTATGTTTGTCTTTGATAATTTGCCTAAACGTGTATAAACGTTTGGTGTCATTCAAGACTCAAGTCATTGCCCATGTGACAAACGGGCAGAATCCCATACCAGTTTCACTTCTGGCAAACTAGACGGTTCTATGTTGCCTTGTATGATTGTATCTTTCTGCTGATGCCTTATTTTTTTCCAACATATGCAGTTTCCCCTCTTACCATCAAATTTCATGTTTGCTGCAGATGCTAGCAACATTAATAAGACACCATGTAAGGATAAAACTCAAGAATGACTCAAAATTCTGACCTCCAAATGCACTTTATTAAGTTTTTTTAAATGAATTACATCTTACAGAGCCTTCCCTTTTATACACATCCTATCGTATATTCTGTTATGAAGATAAGGGCATTTTTGTAAGTTATGACAGTTAAGTAAGGCTAGTATTGTAATTACAGTGTTTTGCTTATTAACTAATTAACAGACTAACAAAAGCTTTCCTCGAATTCTTCATCTGCTCCCATTCTCCTCAGAATACTTCCTTCTGCATTATTGCTCATAACAACTCACCGCCCCGTCAAAAGACCTTGCCCACAAGGTCTGGGTATTGTAACCTCAACTGATCTATAGAAACCCAAGTAGCATCCTCCTCGGCAGTTCCACTTCATTTGATCAACAATTCAATAAAATGCTTGTTATCAACAGCAGACATCCTCTTCTGCAATACTACTTCAAGTTCACTTCTAAATGCACCATAAGAATCTTGTAATTTCAGTACTGGAGAAACAGTAGT
This sequence comes from Pterocarya stenoptera, assembly GCA_003123785.1. Lineage (NCBI taxonomy): Eukaryota > Viridiplantae > Streptophyta > Magnoliopsida > Fagales > Juglandaceae > Pterocarya > Pterocarya stenoptera. The sequence goes on from QEOT01004512.1 coordinate 35,522, forward strand.
CAATAGACCTACATGTTTCTTCAATCTAGACACAAGAAATATTGGATGTACAGCTGAACCCTATAGTAATTCCAATTTGTATGCAACTGATCCGATGCACTACAGTATTTTAAAGGGACCACAATACCTTGTTGCCAGTTTAGGATTGACAACAGCTCCTATTGAATGTTGTCTATATTTCTGCAATTTCAAGTAAACCATATCACCCACTTGGAATTGCCTGTGAACATGTTTCCTGTCATATTACTGCTTCATATAATTCTGAGTTGTTGCCAAATTCTTCCTCAATAATGACAGAACTTCTTCTTTTGATCTTAACTCCGAATCCACTGCTTCATTTCGAGTAGTGCCAGCCACATATTACAATAAGGTAGGAGGATTTACACACACCATACAAAGCCTCAAATAGTGTAATTTTAGTTGCTGAGTGAAGAGAGGTATTATACCACCATTCTGCTCAAGGCAGCCAATGACTTCATTGTTTAGGCTTATTTGACATAAAACACCTTAAGTATTGCTGCACACACTTGTTGACAATTTCAGTCTACCCATCTGATTGAGGATGATAGGCAGAACTAGAACTAAATTACAACTTAGTCCTATGAAGCCTAAAAAGCTCCTTCCAGAATGTACTTGTAAATGTAGCATCTCTGTCAATAACAATTGTTGCAGGCATTCCATGCAACTTAAAAACTTGGGATATAAAAATCTTAGCTACTGAAGTTGCATTATAAGGATGGGACATAGGCAAAAAAATGAGCATACTTTGTTAAACGGTCCACAACTACTAGGATCACAGAAAATCCTTGTGACTTGGGAAGAGAATCAATAGAGTCCATAGAGATATCACTCCATGACTTCATAGGAATCGACAATGGTTGAATTAAGCCTGTTGGTAATACATTCTCCTTTTTGCATTTCTGACAAACCTCACACTCTTTAATGAACTGTTTAATGTCTCTTCTCATACCAGTCCAAATAAAGTCTGCTCTAGCTCTGTGCAGTGATTTCTGATACCCTAAATGTCCACCAAAGGCACTGCTATGAATAATTTGCAGAACTTGCTGCTTCAAAGAGGACTTAGTTGAAAGAAACAACCTTCCTTTCTTTAACAAAAACCCATTCTCGACTGTAAAAGCTTTATTCACCAACTCTACTTGTTGCAACCTCTTGCAAATTTCAGTAATTTCCTCATCTTGCAAGTAAAAATCCTTAAATTGTTGCAGCCACATAGGATCCAAGATAGTAATAGCAGCTAACACTGCTTTCTTCTCAGTAACTTCATCCATTCTTGAGAGTGCATCAGCAGCTACATTTTCTCTTCCTCTCTTATATTCAATTGTGAAATCATAGCGCATCAACTTGCTAAGCCACTTTTGCTGTGATGGTGTGCCTATTTTCTGCTCCAACAAAAACTTCAGACTTTGTTGGTCAGTTTTCATGACAAACTTAGTCCCCAAAAGGTAATGCCTCCACTTCTTAACAGCCAACACCAAGGCTAAGAATTCTTTCTCGTAGACAGATAAATCCAAAGCTTTCCCTATTAAAGGTTGGCTGAGGAATGCCAAAGGTCTTCCACCTTGCATCAAGACAGCTCCTACTCCTCTACCTGATGCATCACACTTAATTAAAAATGGTTTAGTAAAATCAGGTAAAGACAGGTGGTTGAGTCATAGCTTTCTTTAGTATCTCAAATGCTTGAGTAGCTGTGGATCCCCAATGGAATGCATCCTTTCTGAGCAGATCAGTTAAAGGATCAACAATCAATCCATAATGTCTCACAAATTTTCTGTAGTAGCTAGTTAGTCCAAGAAATCCTCTTAAGGATTTAATAGACCTAGGTTGAGAGGCCACTCAATCATGGCCTTTATCACTCCCTCAGCAGATACTAAATGACCAAGATAATCAATTTGCTTACAAGCCAACCTACACCTGCTTCTTTTAGCAAACAATGAGTGATTTGCTAAAACTGTCAAAACCATAGTTAAATGCTGTAAGTGATCAGTCTTGTTCTTACTATATATCAGAATGTCATAAAAAAAAACTATGACAAACTTCCTAAAAAATGGTTGAAACACTTCATTCATCAAAGACTGAAAAGTAACAGGAGCATTGGTTAAGCCAAATGGCATAACCAAAAACTCATAATGTTATTGATGGATTCGAAAAACAGTCTTCTCAATGTCAAATTCCCTCGCTCTGATCTGATGATATAGGCCTTAGGTCTAGTTTAGAAAAAACAGTAGCTCCACACCATTCATTAAGAAGCTCATCCACCACAAGAATAAGAAACTTATCTTTAATAGTTTCCTTATTCAAAGCCCTATAATCAATGCACATTTGCCAAGACCCATCAACTTTCCTTACAAGAATGACTAGAGAAGAGAAAGAAGACTGACTACACCTTATTACCCCAGCTTCAAGTAATTCTTTGACTATTTTTTCAATCTCAGCTTTTTGTACAAAGGGATACCTATAGGGCTTAACAGAAACATGCATTGTACTCTCTTTCAAATTAATCTTATGATCATGGCTTCTTCTTAGAGGTAATTATTTTGGTTCTTCAAAGACTGCAGAAAAACTCTTTAAAACCTCTTGTATCTCCGCATCAATTTCTTCCTTAACATCACTTCGTTGCTTCTGAATTAACTGCAAGAACATTCCCTTCCTCTCAACTGTTGTTAACTAGTAGATCTAAATGTCTCTAACTATCTCAGATTTGGCAGCATTCATTCCTCGAATGATTATTAGTTTGCTATTGTGCTGAAAGGACATTGTAAGACCATTAAAATCCCACAACACAGGACCTAAAGTCCTTAGCCACTGCATTCCCACCACCACATCACAGCCTCCTTGTGGTAATAAAAAGAAATCAGTGTTAAACTGATGCCCTTGCATGTGAAACTGCAACCCTTCTATCATACCTTCACTCCTCATCCTATCTCCATTTGCCACTCATACCTCCACTTGTTGTAGAGCATTAACTATCAATCCCACCTTCTTAGCAACCAGGGGATCAAGAAAATTATGCGTACTGCATGTATCCACAAGAATGGTCACAGAACAGTTCTGAACCTTACCACGGATTCTCATGGTTCTTGGGCTTAAGGATCCTGCAATGGCATGAAAGGATATCTCAGGAACTTCACTTCGAGATGTCAAACTGTCAACAACAGTTTCTTCTTCTGTCAACTCACAATCTTGAACTTCATCTTCTTTAAACCACTCTATCCCTCCCATCAGAAAAATTCTTGCTTTCTTTCTTTCACATTTATGACTAGGATTCCATTTCTCATCACAGAAATAGCACAAACCCTTTTCTCTTCTCTCCTTCATTTCATCTGGACTAACTTTCTGTATAGGCAAGGAAGGCTTAAAACTGTTAGCTCTTCCTACCCCAGTACTCTCCTTTCTTAAAGTATTATTAAAGCCATTTCTACAGCAGAAAATAATACGTAAGAATTTTGATAATTCCCTCATCTACTGCTGCCACGAGTACTAAGGATGTACTCTTCTTGAATCTTGGCAAGGCCAAATGTAGAATTGAGACTATGAGGATGTAGCATCCTCACATGTAGCCTTATTTCATCTTTTAAACCACTAAAAAACACACTTAGTTTGTAATTTTTAGACAACCCCTTCAATTTATTAGATATCACTTCAAATTGTGTTTTATAGGCAGCCACTGTGGAATTCTGTTTAAGTCGAGTAAGAGCTTCCATGGGATCATTATAAGATGAATTCCCAAACCTCAATTGCAAAGCATGCACAAACCCACTCCAAAAATCAAAGATACCAGTAGATTCAGTATCTTGAAACCAAATCAAAGCACTCCCCTCCATATAAAAAGATGACATTAGAATCTTTTGCCCATCTAGCATGGGATACAAAGCAAAATAATGATTTGCTTTATAAATCCACCCCGTCGGATTCTCCCCATCAAACTTTGGAAAGTTGAGTTTAATGGTACAAAATTGCATACCTCTGTGATCAAACCCTCGCTCAGAATCTTCTTGTCTCTTACCTCCATTTTGCTGACCTCCTCTTCCACCATTAAGAGCTTCAATCAAGACATCCATCTTCGAGCTCAATTGTTTCAGTGCTCCTTGATGATCTTCCAGATGCTTCCCTTGTTGTTCTTGGCTCTGCCGCAACCCACTCACCATCTTTTCTAACTCCTTATAATGAGTTCCTTCTGCCATTTTCCTAGAAAAAGAAAAACTTTTCCCAAAAAAATCGAACTGCTCTGGTACCAATTGTTAGGATAAAACTCAAGAATGATTCAAAAATCTGATCTTCAAGGGATCAGTTCCTCCAAATGCACTTTACTCAGCTTTTTTTAATGAATTACATCTTATAGAGCCTTTCCTTTTATACACATCCTATCGTATATTTTGTTATGAAGATAAGGGCATTTTTGTACATTATGACAGTTAAGTAAGGCTAGTATTGTAATTACAATGTTTTGCTTATTAACTAACTAACAGACTATAGAAGCTTTCCTCAAACTCTTCATCTGCTCCCATTCTACTCAGAATACTTCCCTTTGCATTATTGCTCATAACACACCATGATAACCCTACATATAGTGCAGGCAGTAAGCAACTCTTTTCTATGCTCCGGTCACATTGACAGGCTCTATGTTTGTGATAATGCTCACTTGTGAAGAAATGATAGTGACACCGATTTGAAACTTTTAGTTTGATATAGACACGCTTAGAAGGTAGACACGACGTGACGAGAATGCATCAATAAATAATTTATACAATGAAATCTAATCTCTTTGCTTCTCGAAAGCGAGAAAGCATGCAGCAAGCTGAAAAAGCTCTTTTTCCATTTTACAATGAAGTAAGCTTTATAGCTCAACCTATACAAGGGGCAAGTCAAAACCAGCTGAAGGAAGGGCATCATAGCTTTACTTTATTATCAAAGAAAGGGGAGTTATAATTGCTAAAGGGATAAGAATAGCAAGAATTAAGAAGCCCTCCATTGAAATGAATAAGGTGGGGAAGAAAAGTTCGGAAATGGCCGGATTGGCAAGAGGAAGAGTGGCTCCACCCTGAAACAAAGGTGTACGTAGTAACAAAAGAGGCTAGTTATGATCTTTACTTGATAGGGCCCCATCCCATTTATACTGACTCGGAAGAGGAGTGAGGCCCTTGCAGAAGCCCTACCTGCGCATAAGGGCCAACCAAGACCCCCCTAATAAAGCTTTGTTTGATAAAGCAAATGATTCATTCCGAAAACTTCAAACTAGATTAACCCATTTGAATTGGTCAATCTTACAAAATTGATCGAGTAGGCTAGTTGAGAAGGGGTCATTAACAAAGAAAAGAACTATTGAGAAATAGATTCTACTATTTAGTTAGGACGAATGAATGGCTATGTAGCATGCTTCAGAGAAGATTGGCCCTTCATCGAGTCAGTCTAGTCAGAAAGGGGAGGGCCCGCTGTCTAGACTGTATTTTGGGAGTTTGAACACCATCCCATTTCAACCAAAAATACAAACTTGTCAAAGGTACCTAACTTTACTTCCTTATGTGTGGGAAGGCTTAGTTAAAACGAAAGCAAAATCACTTTCAAGAGATTCTACGCCGAAAGCCATTTCTTGATAGTTTAGTGAGCCTTTGTACCTTAAATAAGAGAGTTTGAACACACTTTCATCTTAAAGAAAGATTTTCATAGAGACAACTGATATAGATAGGGGAGAACTTTCTTTAAAAGAAGGAACCACAGGATTCGATCAAAGAAAGAGAGAGAAGGGTTCACGGGTAATAGAATAAAGATCAACCTTTCTTTCATTGGAATTATCACATTTGAGTTTCTAGAATAGGCTCTTTGAAAATGCTCTTATTTTGGGTATGAAACAGAACTTTAAATGGTATTGGAAGGACATATTTGTCCCACACCGGGCTGGGCCTAGCCTCTCCCAATTTGTCAGGACTAAAAGTCACCTAAAGACTCAACATATGGCAAGGAGAAGGCCCAGGCCAGCATGAGAAAGATAGGACAACCCCTACACGGACAAGGCTCTAGTCACGCAGCATTAAATGACCCGACATTGGTTGGGATCTCATCTTTGATAGGAAGTGTCGCATTAAATGTTACAAGATGTTTCCTTAAGTATAGAAACTTGGCATGAATCGAGATCCCTTGACAGAGGCTGCCACATTAAATGTGATAGCATGCTATCTAGAGCAGATGTGGACACCCCAGGCATAGAGAGAACAATACCCCACTAGAAAAGGGAAGTATAAAAGCCTTGGTACATGTACAATTCAGGATGACTAATCTCACTCTCTCCCTACCTTGACTAACATAGAGGCAAGATTCGCAGATATGGAGGAGCGAATGAAAAAGATGGCATTGGCTAATGGAAAATCTCCAGTGAGAGAATAGGACCCTGAAGTAGAGAAATACGGGATCCATGGAAGGTTCCGGTACGAGCCAGAGAAGTGAATTGAAGTAGAGTTGTACAGTACTGGAAGGGCCACCACTAAAGAAGTGGAAAAGAAAAAGATGCACCTTGAGTTGCGAAGCCTCATGGGCAAATATGAAGAGATGGCCAAAAAGATAGGAGCATCTTCCTCTGTTGACCAGCTGTTAAGTAGATGGAACTCCCTTACAGCACGGAGGTTATGGCTATCCCACTCCTGCCAAAATTTGAAGTCCCGCAGATTGAGTTGTACAATGGATCTAAAGACCCAATTGAACATCTCGAATCGTTCAAGGCTCACATGACACTGCACAGCTTTCCTGGGGAAATTGCGTGCTGAGCTTTTCCCCTGACGCTTAGAGGAACAGTGATGGGGTGGTTTGAAGCTTTGCAACCAGGCACCATTGACAGTTTCGAGGAACTAGGTAGGCAATTCATTACCCAGGTCATGGCCAGTAGATGGAGGAGGCGTACAACCGCCTATCTCCTAACCATGAAGTACCAAGAAAATGAAAGTTTAAAAGCTTATCTCCCTTGATAAGGAGTACAACAGATGTCCAGGACGAGAAGATCACGTTAGTAGCGCTCCTGGGCGACGCTCTTGGGCGGCATTTGGCCTAAGAGCCTGTTCATGGCCAAATTGGCTAGAAGAACCTCTACAGCACTACAAGAACTCATGCACCGGGCAAACATTTTTGTCAATGCCAAAGACACCCTCTGAGATCTTACCACCCTGAGAAGGGCCGAGGTGGAGCGGTAAGAGAACAAGGACAAAAAAGCCAACGACGAGAGAACCTGCAAGATAGAGTCGAAAAGCAGGAAAGGGCCGTACGAGAAAAGGAAAGACAGTGGCACCTCTTCCAATAAGGCGCACTCAAGTATAAGTGTGCAAACGAATAATTATGAGTGACCTTGAGTCAACGACGACGGAGGTCGGAGAACTGGCTGGTTTTGCACTTTCCACAATGTAGGAGGCCATAGAACTAAGGATTGTCATCACTTAAAGTGAATGATGGAAGAGATGCAAGAGGATGAGGAGCTGGGATAGCTGATCGCCCAGCATTTGTCGCCTCCCAGGCATTTCGACAGTGAAGGGAACGAGCGGAGGAGGAGAGATTGTAGAAGTGAAAGCCCAAGGGTGAGGCAGATCGCAAGAAGGGGTGTGGAAAACCCCTTGTGTTGAAATCAAGACAGTGTCCCATTTGGGGAAATCCAAACTATTGCCGAGGGACTTTCCGGGGGAGCCAAATTTGCTTCCAGTAGAAAGGCATATGCTCGAAGAGCAAGGTGCATAGAAATCTTTAGCATTAGAAGACCATGGAAACAAGCCTGGGCCAAGAAGACAATGGTCGTCTTCTTTGATGAAGGAAACCTTGAAAGGGTGATCTACCAACACGACAATGCCCTGGTAGTGACAATGTTTACCGCCAACTTCACCACAAAGAGGATTCTAATAGGTAATGGAAGCTCGATCAATATTCTTTTCTGGGAAGCGTTCGTAAAATGGGCATCGACCAGAACCGATTGCGCCCATCACTAACCCCATTGAATGGATTTTTGTGAGAATCAGTACAACCTATGGGTTCCATAACATTACTATGAAGGTTAGACCGGGAATGTACACTAACACGACGATGATGGACTTCCTCATGGTCAAGACCCCTTGCCATACAAAGCCGTAATCGGGCAGCCAACTTTGAATAGTTTGAAGGCCATAACCTCTACCTACCACCTGAAAATGAAATTTCCAATAGAAAATAGATGTAGGTGAAGTGCGTGGTGAGCAGGTAGTGGTGAGAAAATGCTATGTGCTAGAGTTAAAGTGCGGAGAGAAAGACGTGCACATAATAGGGGTCGAGATGCTAGCTCCTTTCCCGCCGTTCAAGTCCATAGGCAAGGCCTAGAACGGAGGAGGCACACGGGCGTGGCAGAGGAAGAGAAATGTCGGCTTGTTGCGGGGTTTGCCAAGGAAGCCCACCACCCAGAGCAAACTGACTAAAGAGTGCCAAAGGAAAGTGATTGTGGCAACTCAAGAAATATCTGTCTCAATGGCACTCTCATGTAAGAACATCTTGCAAAATCAATAGAATTGCTTTACGTTTCATTACTCTTCTTCATGTTTTATTTCTTGTTGTCAAATGTTTACTACTGCACAAATGTCATGGGAGCCACTCAGCGCAATCGAGCACATCTCCCTCATGGCTATCTAAGCCAATGCTCTGCGCTCACACCCATCAAATAAAGGAGGAAACACCTCTCCTAAGTGTCACATCCCTCCTCGCCACCCAGCGCGGCCGAGCACATCTCTAGACTGGTTATCTAAGCCAATGTTCCATGCTCTCACCCAGCAGATAAATGAGGGAACACCTTTTCTAAGTGTCTCATCTTTCCTCGCCACCTAGCGCAGTCGAGCACATTTCCCGCCTGGTTGTCTAAGCCGATACTCCTTGTTCGCACCCTGCAAACAAAGGAGAGAACACCTCTCCTAAGTGTCTAACCGTCCTCGCCACCTAGAGCAATCGAGCACATCTTATGCCTGGTTATCTAAGCCAATGCTTTGCACTCACACCCGACGAACAAAGAAGGGAACACCTCTCCTAAGTGTCTAATCCCTTCTCGCCACCTAGCGTAGTCGAGTGCATCTTCTGCCTGATTATCTAAACCAATACTTTGCACTCGCACCTGGCAAACAAAAGAGGGAACACCACTCCTAAGTGTCCCATCTCTCCTGGTCACCTGGCGTGGTCGAACACATCTCCCCTAGTTATCTAAGCATAAGCATTTATGTGCCTAAACAACTACTTGTAGCCTTTCATTCAAATCAAAGGGTATGAGCCCCAGACTAGGCCACACACAATAAGGGACATCAACCGCCACAATAAGTGGATGCCTAAAAAGGAAGGGGAGAAGCGGAAGGAAGCAAAAGTACACACATTCGCAGACACCAACAAGAGTCTAAATCAGAATAAATGCATATCACTCAAGGGGACATGAGTAGAAAACATATGTACAATGTATGTTTTGTCCAAAAAAAAAAAAAACAAAAAATAAATAGTAAAAAGAGAAACAACAGCATAAAATTAGTTTTGGACAGTTTGGCGAGAGATGGGATTAGGCATCAGTTCCCTACCCAAGGAGTTAAAGAACTCGCGAGCCTTCTGCTTAGGCTTGAATATCTCTAAATCCAGGGTCTTCAAGTCGACCTGAGGGTTCAACATTACGTAATCCCGCATTTTCTCAAGCCCAAAGTGTGCACGTAACCACAAACTTGATTACAGACCCTTTTGGTCACCATGATTTGAGGAGAGAGCCTGGCAAGATCCTTATTGGCTGAGGCAAGCTCGGACTTCAGTCCCTTCACCCGCCTCTGGTGTAAACTCACCTTTTTCTTAGCAACGACATACTTGTTATCCACAACGACCTTGTCCTTTATAAGTGCCATGTGCTACACCTCAAGCTCCTCTTTCTCAACTTTGAGTTGGTTGAGCTCCAAGCCCATATCCAGTCAAGCATCCTCTACTTCCAACAAGGAGGCAGCATTGTTCGGTTTCCTCTAACTCCTTGCGTAAGCAGGGCGCTTGAGTCCATTCCAAATTTCGCTCTTCTGTCAGTGTTTCGACCTCAAGGCATTTCCAAGACACTTCTTCCCTGGATTGGCCAAGTCCTTCCACATAATGAGCAACTCTTTGCTAAGGTCGTAGTTGTCGATCATGGTAAAGGCTCACTCAGCCTGGTCTCTCTCAACATTAAGCTTAAGGATCTCGTGATAGGCCTGCTCAGCATAGATCCGCAACACGCGAGCCTCCTCCTCTAACTCGGTCGGACCATCCACGATCCAGGTCGCCAAATCATCAACCCCCTATTGAGCAAGCCAGCCAATTAGTAACGGTGGAAAATAGAAGAACCTGGTGAAAGATGGCAGGAAAATTTATCGGAGAGAGAAAGTCCTTGAGCTGGTTTGCCACCCCTTGCACAACCTGGACCCCAAATCGGGAGCGGCTAGGCTTGGACCTACCAGGGTGTCCTGAAGAAGTGCGCTCATCGCCTCGACCTACCAACCTAAAGCTGTAGAGTGGCCCGAGAGACAGTGGTCGAGGTAAGGAAGGTGGCAGCACCATCAAGGCTCTCTTAAGCCCCAGATCATTAGCTAGTTCAACGACTGGTCCAGACAAAGGTCTAGCGCTTGCAGGATTAACAAGACCCAAAACTCCAGCACTTGCGGGGTCGAAGACTTGGCTTGTCCACCTGCTCCTCACCACCTTTCAGAGGGACCATGGAAGACACCTCATTAAAGACGGAGGACGAGAGGCCCCTTGCCCAAAAGATGCACTAAAGGGAGAATAATGAGTCGAAACCCTGTCCTTGGGGCCACAGGGTCATCAGGAGAGAGACCCTTGCGATTGGCAAGCACAATGGGCACCTCGCCTCTGAAAACTATAGAAGGTGCCTCAGAAATTGAAGCACCCGACAGAGCAATATCACCAAAAGCAACATGGGTGCCATTAGCCCACTCAAGGGAATCGGGCCTAGAGAAATCCCGGGAATTGAATTGAGTAGGGCTTTGAAGAATGCCATCTTTAAATCTGCCCTATCCTGGTTGAGAGTCCTCATCGGCCCTTGGTCGCCAAACAAGGTAGAAGGGAGATCCAGGGATGGAGAAATAGGTTGAGCATCCGACATTGGAAACTTGAAGTCCAACGCCATTGTTAGATCGGTACCAACTTGCACCGTAATAGCATTAAAATCATCTGAGTCAGGGCAGTTCCCTATGATCAAGGCTAGGACAACCGACGGTGGCATTGCCTATCGCGACCACCCTACGAATGGGCGAGAAGCCCCCTGCTCGAACTCCAATCGACAGCATGTCTACTTCAATCTTTGAGCCTTCTCACCCTCGCGACGAGGTCTCTTTTCTCCCCTTCCCGACATAACATCAGAAGGCCTCTTCTCTCCTTGGGAAACAACGGGTCCCTTAAAAAGCAACGACCGACCACAAGAGATTAGCCTTGGATCACCAAAAATGGATCGATGTTTTCTCTAGTCAAGAGGGCATCGGTCCATACCTCCTTTTGGTGTTGATCGACCTAGGAATAAATTATCTATATGTGAGCTTGCTCTAGCTCCGAAAGAGTCATGATGATCACCTTGACATCAAGAACAATCACCCATGCAACCCGGATGGGGAACTCTTGCATGTCGACTTCACTACCAAGGAATTTCCACCCCATGCCGGACACAAACAAGAATTCGTGTTGCCAATTTTTGGCGTTGGAATAGCAACCCTCAAACGGAGCAACACAGTATTTGAATAAAAAATGGAAGCTGCAAATGTTGCCCCCCAAGGATCGGATCCCGTGCATAAAAAAAAAAAAAAATTATATGGCGGAGTAGTTTGGATATCCCTCACCAATGGGCTCCAAGACCATGCTCCATACTAAGCAATATAACATCAGGATCCTACACGTATTGGGGCGTAGTTGGGCAGGGGCCATTCCAGAAAATCCAGAACATCGCAAACGAGGAGACAAAAGGGGAGTCTCAACCCGTGCAAAAGGGCGCTGGTGTGCAGAGTGACCTTCTCAGCAAGTCCCCCAAGAAAACTGAGTCTGGAACTCCACATGTATCCTTCAACACCCTGAGGTCTGCCGAGCTGGTGGTAGAGGACCAGTTGTGCCCATCATAGCAAGGGAGGTCTCACTGGGAAGAAGACTCAGGTCTCACCGAAGACCCACCTCGACGAGGGGACCGTGACACAAAGACAGCCTAGACGTGCTTCTGGGAGCCATAGAAGATGGGTAAAGAAGCAAGGATAAAAAAGAGGAAGAGCACAACTCTTGGAGAAGGGACAAACAGGAGAAGAAAGTGAAATATGAGGGAGGTGGAAGACTTTCAAAAGACAGGAATGAGAGTTTTTAAATAAAGGGTAGACGATGGTCAAGTAACCCCCAATGGTGGGCTAACAAGTGTACATGAAAGAGAAACGCCTCTGACGGTTCCTGCAATCCATGCAACACGAGGGGACGTGGATACAAAACCATCATGCTCAATCTCGAGATGTGAGAATGTATAACACCGAGGAAATTGATGAGGATGAGGACAAAACTGTCGTGACCATTAAAAATTCTCACCATACCCTCGTGACAGGAATTTGCAGAGTAACTGGAAGGATATATTCGTCCCACGCCGGGCTGGGCCCTAGCCCAATTTGTCAAGGCTAAAAGGTCGGTGTTGAAAGACTCAACATATGGCGAGGAGAAGGCCCAAGCCTGCACGGGAATGATAGGACAGTCCTCACACGCCACATTAAATGACTCGATATGGGTCAGGATCTCATTTCTAATAGGGGTGCCGCATTAAATGTGACAAGATGTCGCCCCCAGGCACAGAAACTCAGCATGGGTCGAGATCCCCTTACAGAGGCTGCCACATTAAATGCGACAATATGCCGTCTAGAGCAGGGGCATGCACCCCATTCATAGTGAGAACAGTGATCCCACCGGAAGAGGGAAGTATAAAAGTCTTGGTAATGGTACAATTCAGGATGATTATTCTCACTCTCTCCATCTCTCTCTCTCTGGAGCTAAAAAACTAACTTAGGCATCGGAAATGTTTTCTGGCACTCCAAGCCATCAAGCTTTCTTGTCTCCGGCAAATGGTGGAGAAAGGCTTGGTGTGAAACATGTCCTTAACAAATATATTTGTCGTAATTTTCAAAAATACTAGATGGTGGTACATACAATGTGTTTTTTATGCGTTCTATTTTCTTTTCTTTTCTTTTTTCTAACAGAAAATTATTTCAACATAGTGAAGAGCTCTGTTTCTCTCTATTTTCCTGGCCTCCTTGCCCTTCCAAAATTATCATGCAATCCAACTCCATTGATCTCTTGATCACCAAGACAAAAGACCTATCCTGGGATGATTTACCAAACCAACAAATTTTGAGCTCCAACCCTCCAAAGCCCCTCCTCATTGGGAAAGTTCTCATAAACACCAATTTTTCTATGCAAACATTTCAAATATTAATTCGTTCAACATGGAAATTTGCTGGAGATTTTGGTATAGAAAAATTAGAGAATAATTGCTTCCTCTTCACCTTTAATTAGCAAACCGATGTAAAAAAAAAAACTCTAAAAGATAGGCCATGGTACATATGGGGTATTCATATTTTCCTGAATGAATGGCCACCCAACGTCTCAACCTAGATATAGATTTATCATCATGATCTCCCTTTCGTATACAAATTCATGGATTACGCCAAGATGCAGTAAACAAAGACAATGCAATCAACCTTGGAATTGTATGCAAGTATCTTGAACCAGACGATCCAGAACCACCAAATGGGCACCTTCGGGTCAAAATTAGAAATTGATGTCACAAAGCCACTAACTCCAGAATATCATCTCCCTCGACAAGGAAAAGCACCAGCCTAGATATCCTTCAGGTTTGAACATTTATCTTATTTTTGCTATAATTGTGGATGCCTCAATCATATACCAAAAGACTAACCATGTGAGGAAACTCAAAGCAAAAATCAATTTGGCCCTTAGATCCATGCATTGAGCTCCCTCAAAACACCAAACCAACTAAGAAAAAAAAAACCTCCTCGTCATCATCTGCACCAAAACACCACACCAATCAAACAAAAATCCCTCAAACCACAACAATTCCTGACCTCCTACCCCTTCCACCCCCACACTTCCACATGTTAATTATCTCATTATCTGCTAAATGTTGATTGTGCACTAATATTTGCTCGATGTTACCTACTCATTATAATCTACTCACTTGTCCACACTACCACTACCATATCATCCAACTTACTAAGCTGTTTAACTCATCCCTTCTATTAAGATATCTGATGGCACTGGTTATGAAGAATAAGCAAAGGAATATTTCCAAAACAAGATATGACCATGATGGAAACCGCAAAGAGATAGTGGATGTAGGTAGTTGTACGAGAAAGAATGAGCTATAGCAATGCAGTTTTAACCATATATTGATTTCATTATTGGGAGAGAAATAAAAGATGAAAAAATGAGAGATAATTTTTAAATATTTAGTTATGATTTTATGAAAATGATGCAATAAGTTTCTTCTTTCTTTACTATAATATTATTGTGAATATTTCAAGTTAATTTTCGGACCCTTTTTGAACTTCCACTGTCATGAAACTATTTTAGTTTTATTAAGAAAAGACTGATTGCTCATTAAAACATTGAAAATCCCACCAAAGCGTGCAAGCAACATTTAAAATGATCAAGAAGCAACTGAGAAGGTGTCTGATGAAGGTTGTAAACATGATTTTACAAATAGCTATTTCAAGTTTTATATGGAATTTAAAAAATCGGAATATATTGCATTAGGGATAAATTTTTGTGATATGATTGGATTGCAATGCCTAAGTACAAGAATCAAGGTCATTCTATCCAGCGAAATAAATGACAGATGCAATGATCAATGACATCCATCTACATACATACATACATACATACATACATATTATATTATGAGTTTAGTGACTGATACGTACAGCGCAGGTTTAGTTTTTATCTATTATATATGTTTACAATTGTCTGCATGCAACGCAAATATCCTCGATCTGAAGGTATTGTTCTTGGAATATTTTGTGAAGTTATAACCATTTGCGCCGGTAGTTTCAGGGATGATTTCTACGGTACTTGTGCGTAGAATCAAATTTTAAGTTGATGTTCTAATCGTGAAGCTGGTAGAACTGATCTTCTTCAACTTTGGGATGCCTGATCAACATTCTTGTTAAGAGAGGCAACCTTAGGATGAGAAACAATTTGCCCCGTAGAGAAGACATCAGAAGTAGTAGGGTGTACGTAACAAATTTATATATATTAATTGCGTGGATTCAAAATGAAATGACGTACGTTAGCTCAAAGTCAAAAAATAGAAAGTTCAATGAATACAAAGGAGGAACGCCCCAAGATGAGTATGTTTTAAGCTTGTGTTTTGGTGCTGAGATGATTTAGATGATTTGAGGTGATTTGTATATAGTAATTCTTAATTTATAGGTCCTATTAATATGTGTTTAAATATATGAAATATGTTGAAATATGTGATTTAACGTATGAATTTACCACCCAAATATAGCCTAAAAATCTTCCATCCCATATCGAACGATTCACGAGTAACGTTGAATCTTTGGGATTGTACGTACGTTCAGCATTGAAGTAGAATTTCGAAGTCTTGATTTATAGTACTATGTGAAGTGTTTATCAAGACTCGGCTTGTTAGTTTGAACTTATGAAGGTAGAATTTGAGTGAAGTTGGAAAGCATTTCTAGCTGATAATTAACAATATCGTTCTTTACTTACCTATGACAAGGATCTTGTTGGGTTTGTAGCATAGAGGTTTTATGAAATTAAAGCAAAAATTGTCAAACCTTATAGGAGATAGCTTGAATTGTCACATTCATTATTAGGTGAGAATTACACCAAAGATACTTAGTCAGACATTGCCCCCTCTAAGTGAAAAAATAGGTATAGAATTCTAGCTCCTCCCTATTAAAATAATATGAATCATAAATTGTAAGAGAAATTCTATTTGCAATCCTCATTTGAGGACTGTATGTGCAGACCTTTTATTATATGAGAAAAAATATTATTTTAGGAGGAATATTTTTGTAATTTTAAAAATAAAATTGTCTAGACTTGCATTGCAATCCTCAAATGGGGACTGTTCTAAATGTAATATTGCTCAAAATAATAAAAATGACTATTTTTTTTTTGTTAGTTTAAACTTCTAAGCCATAGGGTAATCTTTTAACTCGAAAGTATAAAAGTAGGAGAAATGTTTGGTTAATAAAGAATCTCACAAAATAAAGATTACGAAGTGATTAAATTGTAAATATATTTTTCCTCTAAAGAAACTCTAATGTAGCACGTTTAATCATATTTGTATGTGAATTTTATTTTATAAGATCTTTTTGTAAACGTAACACTTCTCTAAAAGTAGAAGATGGAGGGGAAGAAGATCAAAAAGAGTGGAACAAACATATGGGTTGGATCACAATTTTGTTTGAAAGGGCCAAAATTTAAGTATTCTTTCAAAGTTTAGAGACAAAATAACCAAACAAATCCCTAAACATTCTATTTTTTTCAGAATTTTAGTGCGATTGAGCCTGTTCTGGGCCCCACTCAGATTCATCATTAGTGGAGATAGAGGATTAATCATGCTGTAATGCGACAAAAACTACACCATATGACATTATTACAAAGATTTCAATCACTCACTCTTTGAAACCAGCATATACAATTGGACAGCAAAATACATTTCTCATTTTCTATTTTAAATTGAACCCTCAAACTATCAAAGGTTGAATACTTTGCGTGACAAATTATCAAAACTAACCTACATGACACTCAAACTATTAAAACATACACTTTATTATTATAGGGGTGTCGTCGTGTCAATGCATGTATATTATACTATATAGGTCAACTCGAACACGACTCATTAAGCTCATAGTGTTATAATCTTAAACTCTAACACAATCCATTAACATAACGGGTTGACACGCCATGACTTGTTAGCGAATACTACGAAATAGGTTAACACGATCCGATCCGTTTCAATCCATTTAGGTAAATGGATTGAACGGACCCAAAATTTAACCCGTTTGACTTGATTAAGTTTAACATAATTTAATTTTATATAAATGTTAAAATCACAATATATATAAAAAAATATAAAACTAACTACAAGTCCAAAATTACAATTTAAACAATAAAAATATCGAAATTCAAATCATAACAATTTTACTTTTAAGTATAAAGGTATAATTGTAATTTTAATTTTCTTGACAGGTCATAACAGGTTATAATAGGTCAAAACCCGTTAAGACTAAATCTAAACCTACTACTATTGTGTCGTGTTTGTGTTGAGTTAACAGGTTATATCATATATTGTCACTTCTAACTTTATATGGCCTTCTTCCAATTCTAATAGTCAAGATAAATGAAAAATAGGTGATTTGACACAATCATGACATTTGATCTGAACAAAGGGTGCGCACAAAGTGTTACGTTTTGATAATTTGATGATGCATTATGTTAGTTTTAATACTGAGTAGAGAATGTAAAACATGCTGCAATGTAATCATCCTTTATTTCTTTCATCTATATCAATATGTGGTGTGAAATATAACTTAGACCAAAGTTTGTATGAAATATTTCAATTTATAACAAAAGACCACAAATTCATCCAAAACTTGAAAATAATGTCATATTTCTTATATGAGTCAATAAATTGACAACAAATGAATTTAATCTTATATTTCAAAACTACAATTACAGATATTTTCCTTTTTTTTAAGAAAAAAACATCTTGGAGGTGTGAGATTTTGAATATTTATATTTTTTGACCAGAAGATCTGTTGTAAATCTTATATGTAAAGGCAGGCAATGAAAGCATATGTCCTCGTTGCAAAGTTTTCAAAACCCTGTTTGGCAACACAACATAAGATATTTCATTTCTAAACACCATTAAAATACAAGATATTTTTTAATTTTTCATTATTAATTATTTCATTTAATCATTACCTACTCATTATTACTTTTCAAAACTCTCAAAAAAAAAAAAAAAAAAAAAAACAAAAAGAATAGCACTTTTTCAAATTTCAAAATAAAAATTATATTAAAAAATTAGATTCAATTTTTTTTAATTTTATAATATATTTATCCAACCTCTTCTCTCTCATTTCTCAAAACTCAATAAAATATCTTAATTCAAATTATTTTACTACTATTTATGGATATACTGAGATATTCTAAATATTCAAACGGACTTATCTTATATAATCATTACAACTTTCTTAAATTTTTATACAAAATAAAATAAATAATTTAATTTTTTCAAATCTAAAAAAAATAAGAATATTAAAAAATTATTCTAATAATATTTTATTCAATTTCAACTTTAATTTCAATTCATTTCATCTCATCTCATCTGTGAAAACAAACGAGAGAAATAAAGATGATGATAAAATCTCGAAGTAAAATTACCAAAACCACCTTTGATCTTAGTAATAAAATGTCTGGTAAAGCAACAAATATGGACCATTGAAGTCTTAGATCCAACTAGGCAACTTGACAACTTGTGTCAATGGTTTAAGTCCTTTCCAGCATATCACAAACAAATCAGGTTCTATACAAGAAGGAAAAAAATAAAAAAAAAGGAAAAAAAGGAAAAAGAAAGAAAGAAAGAAAGTAAAGCAACACCCACTTGAAAATCATATATTGATTATTACAATGTTGGTATTTAGCTTTTATAAATAAAATGCCCGAGAAAAATTCAGTTTAGGACTATTCCTCTTCTCAATTCAAACAATAATTATAAAAATATAAAAAATTCCCCTTCTCATTTTATTACATTTTCTTTCTTTTATTGACCGCCAAAATAATCTTAAAATAATTAAGAAAGGAACAATCTCTCTTATACACAAATAAAATACATTCTATTTATAAATTAATGTAAAGGTCACAACACGATTTGGTTTACAAAATTTAAATTTAAAAATTTAAATCTTGTAAATCAAATCGTGTTATATAAGCAATTGAGTTATTCTATTATTAAAATGGTGCATTAAAACATATTATTCATATTATTTAAATTGTAAAATTTGATTTGTAAGATTCGATTTTTTTTCAAGTCAAATTTTACTATATATATATTTTGCTAAATATACTCTGTAGATTGACTTGAGATTATAATTTTTCTCTTAATTAAACAATAACAACAGTTAATTAATTTTTGTTAGAAAAACAATTAACAATAAATTAATGGACAACACAATATTGAATAATCAATTAGGTGATTCCATATCTTTCATTGGGAGATTGTGATAATGAGTTGAGATGAAATGAATTGAGTTGAAAGTTGAATAAAATATATTTTTTTAATATTATTATTGTTTTGAGATTTGAAAAAATTAAATTATTTATTATATTTTGTGTGAAAATCTAAATAAAGTAAAGTTTTATTTACAGTCCTAAATGAAAGATTAGGTGAATGATAATAAAAAGAAAAAAATTACTATTTTAAAAAAATATTATTATAATTTTATAAATTTTTTAAATATAATTGTAGGGACTAATGTAAACTAATTGTAATAATTAAATAGATTGAGATGAAACCAGACAAAATGGTTTTAGATTATGTTTGGGAGATAAGATGAAAATTTTGTGTTTTATTTTAAAGTTTAAAATATTATTTTTTAGTTTGAAGATTAAAAAAATTAAATTAAAATTTGAAAAAATTGTATTAAGATTTGAAAAAATTAAATTATTTATTATATTTTATATAAAAATTAAAAAAATTAATAATAATAAGATAAAATAAAATAAAAATTTTAAATAAGATAACACATCCCAGCAATACCTTAATTCCAAACCTAGCTTAAAAAACCCACCTCCATCTGGTCTCTCTAGTTGTCAGATTCTCTCATTTCTCTCATCATCAAACCCCAAATTCCATCACTTCCTAATATCCACTTCTCTCCCCGTTTCGCCCCTCCCCTTCACCCGATACTTCATACATGTCCCTCCTTCCCATCCCCTCCCTTTTTAATTCCCAAAAGGTACCCGAATTCTAGGGTTCCAAATTTTCCAATCTTCTGCGGTGAAATTCCAATCCAATCTGAAAAATCTCGCGGAAATGGAATCGGAGGATGAGTTCGACATGCAAGACGCCCACGACGACGACGATCAGGACGTCGTATCGGTCGACAATGACGAAGACGACTTTTACAGCGGCGGCGATGACGATGGCACTGCCAACGCCTTCGCTTTCGACAGCGATGACGCTGACGTGGCAGATTACGAGTTCATCGACAATGCTTCTGATGATTCCGACGACATCGCCTCGCACCGGCACCAGGTGTCTTAATTTGTTTCAGTTTTGTGCCTTTTTTGTTTTGGTTGTGGGAATGTTATTGGCTTTGGCTTTGATCACTGGGTTCAATTTGGCTTATGAGATTTTTAAGCTTTTAGGTTGTGGCAAAGTTAATTCTGTTTCATTCTTGGTCCTTGGCCGATTTGAGATTGTCAGAATTTGGAGGGTTTAAGTTGTGGTAATGCTAGCGCCGCTTAATTTTGAGAACTGGGGTTAATAGGTACTGTAAGAAGTTTTGAGCTTTTGCGTTGCGGTAATGTTTCTCGTACCGTATTACGGAGTTGGGTTAATATTCGTTTTTAGAATTTTTGTGTTTTTCTTACCTATACAAAAGAAAAAAAAAATTGTGCTTTTTCTTGTGTTGTAGGATGAATTCTGCTGGTTTTAACAGGGGTCATAATAATTTTGAGCTTGATTTACCAAGGATAATTCTGCTTGATTTGGGCATTGTATTTTTGTTCGGATGATCAGAATTTATTTTTTCAGAATCTTGAGATTATATATATATATATATTGTGGATGTTAATTCTGATTGGTTCTAGTATTGGGTTTGTTGGAATTGTAATAATTTAATCCTTTGGGGGTGAATATGTTTAATCTGAACTTGAAGCCTAGTTTGTTGTGGTAATGCCACTTTTGGTTAACTTGTATTGGGCAATTGTGATTTGTGATAGTGTTAACAATGCTTAGTATGATTGCTGGTTGGATTTTTATTAGTTTGGGCATTGATAACCTTTGGACATTGATCCTTTCTTTATAGATTTTAGCCCTTTTATTTTGGTTGTGATAACATTGATTAGGTTATTAGAAGTCTTGAGTCATTATTGCTAGTGTACTGTTAATTGGGGTTGATATTGCTATTAAGTTCATAAGGACAGTTTTTTTTTTTGATAGGTAAAAGAGATTTTATTCCAAGTAAAAAGACATAGCCCAAGTACACAGAAAGTATACATGGGAATACACCTAAATACAAGCAAAAGCAAATCAAGAGAAAACACTACAAATATTCATGTCCTTCACAAGATTGTACGCCCAAAAATTTAAAGTGCTAAAGAAAAAACCCCTAAATTCTCCCACTATGCGTTTACAATCTTCGAAGCACCTCCCGTTTCTCTCCAGCCATAAACACCAGAACAAACACAAATGAATCATCCTCCATACGGCTTTATTGCCTCCACATCCCACAGCATCATGCCAACTAGCCAAGAAGTCCACCACTTGTAGAGGCATCACCCAATCAATACCTACCCTTGCAAATAACTCATTCTATAAAGCAGTCACCAATTCGCAATGAAGAAACAGGTGGTTAACTGATTTGCCATCTTTTTTACACATATAGCACTAATCCATTACATATAAACCCCTTTTCCTCAAATTATCAGTAGTTAAAACTTTCTCCAATGACACCAACCAGCAAAAAAAGGCAACTTTACTGGGCACTCTAGCTTTCCAAATACATTTCCAGGGGAATGTTTTAATATCCTGTCTATTTAACACCTTGTAGTAGGAATTCACTGAAAATCTGGGCTTAATATCATGAACCCACTGCATTCTATCCTCCCTGATCAGATCGATCTTCGAATCATAAAGTTTTACAAAGAAATCAGCAGCTTCACTTACTTCCCAGTCCTGTAAATCTCTAGAAAATTCCACATTCCAATTTAGCATGTTATTAGTGAACAAATATGAATCAGCCACAGCAGCCCCTTTGTATTTTGCAATCCTGAAAAGACTAGGAAATGCTAATTTAAGGGGTGAATCACCACACCAAACATCATTCCAAAAGGAAATATTAGTCCCGATCCCCACTTTGAAATTAATGTTTTTAACAAAATCCCCCCATCGTAAGGACAGTTTTAATGAAGTACATGGAAATGACTATTTTTTTATATTTTTTATATGTAATGCAATTTTGTTGGATGCGCATAGGGGCGCAACCCTAGTACATAGGAAGTGTACAAAAGGATACACCCAACTATCAAGAAGAAGAAAAAAAAAAATTTCTTCCAATCTCTAGTCATATCAATAAAATCCTTAATTACAGATAAAAAAAAGAAGAAGAAGAAGAAAAAGAATGAAACTCTTTGAAATCTAGAAAGCTAGAGAATTGGGAGCTATGTTAGCACCCATCCAATCACAAAGAGTGCTGAACACTATTGCTTTTGGTTCTGTCATAGTTCTCTCACTGTCTTGAAAAGCTTGGGCATTGTTTTCTTACCAAATGCACCACAAAGACCCCCTTTCAAATTTCAAAATTTCTATGACTTGCCACAAGGACTTTTCCAGCATGCGAACAACTTCACTACTTGTTAAGGCATGATCCACTTGATCCCAAAAGTGTAGAACCAATGTTGTTAAAAGTGTGCTTAAGCGCAAAGCCCCAAGACCCAAGTGCTTTGCTTACCAAATGCGAAGAAAATCTTCAGAAGTGAGCTTAAGTGCACTTTTTGGGGCTTTTGTTTTTGTAAGCTTTAAAGCACAGAAAATATCATTTCAAGACCCAGAAAATGATGTAACAAATATTTTGAAGTATATATTCAATATTGAAGGTCATCTATGTACCATCGCACCACATTGTCATAGATATCTACGCTTTGAACTCGATAAAATAGTTCAGGTTGGCTTTCTAGATGAGTTGGTATATGATTGCTTATGTTCGCGTAGAAGTCAATACCTTCAATTCTTGACCTTTTTGTTCATGGCCTTCTTGGTATATTTTGATTTAACCTTGTACTTTAACTTGATTTTGGCTGTCAAATAATTTGTTTTGATGAGTGGCTATCAAGTATGATATGTGTATATTTATTTTTGATCGGTAAACAAAATTTTACTGATCATAAGAATAGGAAAGATCACAAGTATACGAGACATATATAAGAGCATCACCTTTGTGTGCTAGTTTAGTGATTCCAGGAATTCATTTTTTATTATAGGTAATCACTAATTAAGAAGTTTTATTCATAGAAATAGGCATTGTCCAAGTACATTGGGAGTTGTAATACCAGGAATTCATGAAAGTTCAATGTGTATATTTAGTAAAGCACAAGAGAATTATATAAAATGTTACGTTTAAGTAAATCTTGGCCACCACATGGGTGACCAAAATGACCATTCCATTTTTTTAAAAGTTTGATATTTTAAAATGAAAATATGTTTTTATTATATACACTTTATTTATATAAAAAAATTTATTTATTATTACTTTTACTATAAAATATTTTATTTAATTATTAAGAAAAATTAAAGTTGACACATGGAAATGTGTGAGGTTGCCATGTATTTTTGAGTCACATTGATGGATGACAAAATTAACAGAGGGTCCTGTCTTTTTAATTAACTCATAACATGAGGGGGTTATTTCTGAAAAAAAAATTACTAGATCTAAACCTAAGTACCTATAGCACAGAGGGGTTTTGCTAAAATTTCTTTAATTTTATTTAATTTGTCGATTCTTAGCTTTACATCCTCCCAAGGTATCATCTAATTAATATCTAATACTGTGAATTTTCATATTGCATAATACACTAATAAATTGAGCTAATAGGCTAAATATATTATCACTTTGCTTTTTAAACCTTTTGTTGTTGTGTTTTATTGACTTTTTGATGTTATAACTTAATTTTAAAAATATGCACTTTACTATCAGGAGCGTGCTTTCACTTTGCAGTTTGTGCCTAGGATCTAAACAACATTTGCGCTTAAGTGCGCCTAGTGTGTTCACCAACACTATGTAGAATGTTGCTGCCCATAATTCACTAGCCAGCTCACAATGTAACAAAAGGTGATCAATGCTTTCCCCATTTTTTTATCATTTAACTAGAATTTTATTGATGATATTGTTAGGCATAGCCCAAGTACACTGGACATGTACAAGAGCGACGCCTAAGCATGAGTGTCTTAATGCTTTCCCCATTTTGCTTGCTATAGAGCACCAATTTGTCATTGCAATGTGCTTTCTTAAATTTTCCTTTGTGAGAATCTTATCTGAGGTGGCTAGCGAAAAAGCTACCATTGAAGGCTCCCTATTTCTCCAAATGCATTTCCAGGGAAAATGAAAGCCAGCTGGAGGAATAAGCGCATTGTAGAAAGATTAACCTCAAAGATCCTCCTTTTGGATGGAATTGAACATGTTTGATCCCCACCTCCTCTTCTCAACCTAAAGGAGTATCTTGTAAAAAAAACAAAATCACAACAACTCCTTATCCTAACTGTGGGCTGATCTAATAAAGTTTTGGGCTGATCTGATAAAGTTTACAGGGAGCTAGCCTTTAGAGGCTGGCCCCCGCATTCACACATCGTGCTAAAACCTGATTTTAGACCCTTCACCCACCTCATGTCACATGAGATGAGAGATGCGCTACACCCTCTCTTGATATCCTTCCTCACACCAACACCATAAGGTCCACCAACCTCATATGAACACCACCACCCCCCACATGCCACCATATTTTGCATCCACCACGAAGCGCCGCAAAGCATCCCTCCCCATAGCGCAACACCACAACCATATCTATAGCAAAGCTGCAATGTCTAAAATCAAGTTTATAAAACCCCTTCCCGTAGGTTAGGAATGTTACTTATATAACTTTATGCCCGATAAAGAGACTCGACATCATAAAAAATTAAAAATGTCTCATTTGTTGAATCATAAAAATAGCTTGACATGAAAAAGGTTCATAAAACATCAAATAAGAACATAATGATGCAAAATAAATCAGCCCAATGTGCCAATAACACTTATTAATAAGGTTGAAGACTCTAGTAAAGTAAATCTACTCCTGACCCTCCTACTCAATGTCTATGTCATCATCGCCTGAGAAATTAAAACACAAAAAACAAACAAAAAGTGAGTCGAAGACTCAGTAAACAACACATCATGCTGTAAACATAACTTAATTTGACCTTAGGCTTAACCTTGAAAACATACTTATATATATATAGCATGTGGATCATTCAATAGTAACATATGTGGAATTTAAGAAGTAATCAAGGAAATTCATGAAACATGGATGGGTGAATGATCGACTCGATGCATCTAATACGTTCCATGCATGACTTGTAAATCTTGTCTTTCACTTGCATAGTGGCTATCATAATATATGAGCATTATGAGCAATCCTTTCTGATTGATTATGAGCGATTCTTGACCTTTGGGTAAAACAAATGCTAAAATGCTCAAACTTGACTTCTAGAATCATTTGAGGTTGTTAACAGCAACCCCTTTCAAAACTTGTTGAGAGTTTGATAAATTTTTGAATAACTATGCATATCATGTTTTGGGTATGCTCTGTGTGTGTCATACAGCGGTGAACTAATCAAACTTGATGTGTAAAAAATGCAGGAAATCATGACTTAATGAAAAATTGTTCATGCTGATGGTCTATATGCTGAAACTTCTGCTTTTAAGGAAAGTCTGGTTTCTGTGTTACAAAAACAGACTTTCCTGAGTTACAAAAACATACTTAAAAACATTTTACATGCTGTGAATGGCTACTAGGCATGTGCTTTGTGTGTCCTTAACTCTAGGCATGTCAAGCATGGGAAATCATGGTTTTATGGGCTGTTTTGATGCTGT
The DNA here is from genome assembly GCA_003123785.1 of Pterocarya stenoptera. NCBI lineage: Eukaryota > Viridiplantae > Streptophyta > Magnoliopsida > Fagales > Juglandaceae > Pterocarya > Pterocarya stenoptera. The sequence goes on from QEOT01004512.1 coordinate 61,450, forward strand.
CAGGCTCTTGATGGATGTGTTTTGTGTGTGCCATGCCTCTAATGTCAAAGTAGTATGTATAGGAATCTCTTATGCGTGTTTCTAAGGGCTATCTGGGTTGCTGTCAGCAACCAAGATTTTTATTGCTTCTAGAATTGGGTATTTCTCATCTTTTCCAACCCAATGTGGTGTTGGACGAAATCCTTGGCTGCATCAACAGCAGCTATGCCCTGCAAAGTCACTAAGATGCGAGTTCTGTGTCAAAACTTCCCTAATATAACATATGGGATTTTCTATGCTTAGGAAAAGAAATCCTCACCTATATTGCAGCAGAATTTAGGGGATTCCTGCTAGGGGTTTTGATGGAGAGAACTTAAGAAATAGGGCTGTAGGAAGGCAATATACCATGAGAGGCAGCATAGGACTCGAATCACAAAAAGAGAGTGAGTTCTCGCTTTTGAATTGCTGTCACAGTGGCGATTTGATAGAACTTAGTGGAATAGTTCCTGTTTCTCGGCAACCTACAGCATAAGGATTTAGAGGGTTCAGCCTGGCACTCAGATACAAGAAGATACTTATGGAGGCTTCAACTTACCTAGGGTGGCAGGGGTTGATTGGCAGGAGGATTTCTTGTGTATGCAAGAAGAGGGTGGCGGCATAATGGATGAGAGGAGCTGTGATCTTTTCTCTTGGTGACTTATCAAGATCAAGGTGCAAGGGGTGTTTCTCTATTGCTGCCTTGTTGGTCAATAAGGCTTAAGAGGCTGCTAGGGTTAGTGTAAAGGGGTGGCAGCTAGGGTTTCACATAGGTAGAATAAAAGTATAGGGTTTCTGGACCTAAGGCGGGATATATGGGCATAGGGGCTGCTGGTATGATCCTGGCAGTCCCTTATATTAAACTTTTATTAGAGATATACTATGGTTTTGTTGGGTATATATGTAGCAGCCTTTATTGGGAGAAGAATATGGGAGCTTTAGTGTGATTTTAGGAAGGTTTTCCTGAAAATCTGGTGGAAGGGACTTCCTAATATAGTCCCTGTTAGTCGGCAGCCTTTAATGGAGTTAATAAACTTGCTGGCAGCTGTGGTGACAGCTTGAAAAACTCTGGTCAACCTCTGTCATATAAGGAAGATATTTCCTAATTTATTCCTAGTTCTTTAGAAGTCAAAAACTTTCCGAAACCCTTAGGGGGCTGACTCAAACGGTAAGAGCCTTGGTCTTGGTGGTATGTTCCCTCTAGGTTTAAAGTTCGAACCTTGAGTGCAAACAATTTCTAGGAGCCATTGATTTAGGGGAATTTCTTTTTGAATGGCCCGAAGTGCACTTGTGGGAACTGCTTACCGAGGGCTTGTGCACTCCCGGGATTAGTTGATACTTTGTTCCTAGACAACCGTTACCAATACAAAAATCCTAATATGCTATGGAAATTCAAAATTCTGCTGCCTTGACGGATTGGGAAAACTTCCTAATCTGTCCCGAGTCCTAGTTTTGGTAATTTCCGCAACTCTAAATCAGACAAACTTTCCTAATCTATTCCTGGGCCTTAATTTGTCAAAAACTTGCCTAATATGCTTAGAAATGAGAAATTCCGCTCTTTGACAAATTAGGAAGTTTCTAAACTGTCTAGTGATCATGTCAGGCATGTTTTCTTGTTGAAGACTTGCCTTCATTGGCATATAACTGCCAGAAATGAAATCCGAAATCCAATCAACGATTAAAACTCAGCCATATGCAAACAATAAATCAATGAGCAAAGAAATGGTTAGGCCCATGGGCCTAAAATTCGAAAGATCACCAGATTTCTGGGCCTGGGTGTGAAAAAGTTATAATCCCCAAACTACCGGACAATATTGCATTGTAGACCTTTGCTTGCTGACTGGGTGCAACTTAAACTCGTTGCCAACTGCTCCCCACATGGAACCCCTTTGAAGCTTCACAAGACACCAAGTTACACCAACAAGAAGGGGCAAAAGAGACAAGTATAAATTGGGAGATTAGAGAGGGAAGGCGCCTTTGATCAAGTATATAGATAAAACTAAAAAGTTGTTTGAATATAATTTTTTAATATTATTTTTGTTTTGAAGTTTGTAAAAGTTGTATTGATTTTTTTGTTTAAGTAATGATTAGATGAAAAATTTAAAATTTGAAATTGAAAAGTTTTTTTTTGTTTGAGTGATGTTTGGGGATGAAGTTATGAGAAATTTTGTGGTTTGCCAAACATGCCCTAAATAAATTGCTTGGGACACATTAGTCAACTTCATCTCTTGTAAACAAACTACATCCACCTTCGACTTTAATGAACATTTTCTTTATTAAACCCCTACATATTCCAAGAGAGTTTTGGGCTTCATCATAAAAAAGTAATCCCTTCCCTATATGTCAACTTCTGCTAGACTTACCCCGACATGATCATAATTAAGAGAGCATATTAAACTACTAGAATTACCCCCCTGTGATAATAATTTACAGAGCATATCAACCTTTCAAACTCTTGGTTCTCTCTAACCTGGGTACTAACGGAAGTTTGTTGATGACGGCATGCCTAAATGGCTATAAAAAATGTTTTTAATTCAGCTTCAAAACCCTCACATGAAAGACCCACATAATTGTAGAAGCCTTATACTTTCTCTAGAAATCCACTTCGAAGATTTTTGGGGTAGGCAAGACAAACTCTTGCATTACACCTAAAGGGATGTAACTAAATGGTTCACACAAATCTGAGTGTTAATGCAGAATCAATTTAACTGAAGGGAGATACTTTCAACTCCCACTAAGCTACTCACATTGCCCTTCCTCTAGAAATAAACAATGGCCCACATTGTACAATCCTTGTGCTCTGCCCAACTTGCACGGACTTCTTTGAGACTCCTGACGACCCCAAGATAAGCTTCTTGCCTCCTAAGTATTTGAAACATCCATGCCTGACATAGGGGACATAGTCCCAAATCTCCATCAAGCTCACACCTCAAGGTGCCTTTACAAACAAAATTCTAGCTTCAATGCCTCCATCGACATTATTTGTGCTAGAAATTGGACTATTGCCATCCCAATCAATGCCACAAGCTTAGACAAGCATTTTGAGTTTTGGATGGAAGGCTGCTTTGTCAATATGTCCCGTATAATGGGTCTATTACAGTAAAGCATTTCTTGGTTGGTAATGCTATTAATGGGTCTATTACACTTTTGCATCTTCTTTTTGCAGATGATACTCATTTTTTGTGATGCAGATTGTGGTTAGATTCAAGCCTTAAGGGCTGTGTTATTATGTTTTGAAGTTGTATCGGGCCTCAAGGTGAACCTTGGAAAGTTGGACATGGTTCCGGTGGGAGTGGTGCGTAGCATCAATAGTTTGGCAAGTTTGTTGGCTGTAAAATTGCTTTTCTATCTCTAAAATATTTGGGCCTTCTGTTGGGGGCACCTTTTAAGGCTAGTGCTATTTGGGATGGGGTTGTCAAGAAAGTTGAGAAAAAGGCTGGCTGGCTGGTTGGAAGTGGCTATATTTATCTATAGGGGGCAGACTTACTCTTGTTAAGAGTACCCTTTCCAATCTCCCCACTTACATTCTATCGTTGTTTCTATTGCTTGCAGAGTGGCCAACTAGATTGAGAAGTTGTTTCGTGTTTTTTTATGGGATAGTATGGGAGAGGAAACTAAATACCATATTGTTAGTTGGAATAAAGTTTGTTCTCCTATTTTGGTTGGAGGGTTGGGGGNACTTTTTTTTTTTTCGGGGGGGGGGGGGGGGTTGTGTTCTAATGAAGTTTGGGGGGTTTATGGTGTGGGTCTTTGACGTTCATTAGAAAGGGCTGGGGAGTTTTGTTAGTTGTGTCTCTTGGAGAGGAATTTAGGATCTGTTTCTGGTTTGACATTTGGTTTGGTGATTAAGCCGTCAATAGTGTGTTTTCGGCCATCTTTCGATTGGCTTCATATTGGTTTGCTGCTATATCTGATTTGCTTTGTCGTTCTAGTGGCTCGACTCAGTGGGATATTTGCTTAACTAGAGCTCTTAGGATTGGGAGATTGACAAAGTTTCAGCTTTCTTCAGCTTTTTATACTCTTTGAGGCTTGGTAATGATGAGGTTAGGATGTTGTGGAAGTCCAAGGGGTGTAAAAAGTTCATTGTTCATTTGCACTATAACCTATTGACTTTTCATAATAGTCCTCGTTTTCCTTTGAAGTGTATTTGGAGGTTTCATGTGCCTTCCGAAGTTACTTTTTTCATTTGGATTGCCTCTCTTGGGAAAATTTTGATATTGGATAATTTAAGGAAGCGGGATATTATAGTTATAGATTGGTGTGTTTCATGCGTAAAAAGAATGGGGAAATTGTGGATCATCTACTCTTGCATTGTGAGGTGGCAAGGGCTTTGTGGGATGGCAATTTTTGTAGAATCTGCTTGGCTTGGGCAATGCCTTTTAGAGTGGTTGATCTTCTTGTGTGTTGGAATGGGCTTCATGGTTGTTCTCAAGTGGATGTGGCTTAGAAGATGGTTCTTTTGTTTCTTATGTGGCACATTTGGATGGAATGGAATTAGCGGTGTTTTAGGGCTAGTTTGGGTAGTGGAGTATTCTCACAATTTATTATTTTATTATTACTTTTCACATAGTTTTCACTACTATTCAATATTCTATCATTACTTTTTCACTAATATTCATAGAATATCTGAGATCTTCTCACTACCCAAACGCAACCTTAATGATAAGTGACGTACTTTGGAGCAACTCTGGAATTCCTTTGTGCACTCTTAGTTGTTTTGGTTTTCTGCTTTAGTGATTCACAGAGCTCCTTTCATGATTTTCTGGTGTTGCTTTTTGTTTCCTAGAATGTATTTAGGTGCTTTCTTTTGTATACTTCCCATGTACATGGGCTTCGTCTATATATTCGTTTCTAATAAAATTGCTTCTTACTTGCATAAAAATAAAAAAGTCATCAACAAACCTCTCATAGGAATAATATCCAAATACCCCTCGATGTCCATATCATGGTGTGCTCCTTCATCAAGCTGGCTCCACATTTCCTCTGCATCAATGCTTCCTATTGGATTTTTGCGGACTTGTACACTGCCCGTTGGCTAATGGGCATTTTCTGGTCCCCACCCATACACTCCTCTGCCAGCAAGGGCAATATCTATCTTCCCTGATGCCACAGGCACCTCATCATGAGGGTTTACCGTCTCTAGCTCTAGAGATTTAACAACTTTACCTTGCCATACAGCTCCATAATGGGCTTTCTAGGATGCCTGAACCCTATCTCCGCAACCACACCGTTTCTGGAAGAAGACCGCTCCTGGTTGAAGTTCATTCAAGAACTGTTTCCATCCCAAAACAATCTGTGCCACCATTATGATGATGAGGCCTCTCCGATCACCACCTCCATATTCCTCTGGGTCCAAAAAACAACCTTGGCAGTTGGAACATCTTTGAGCTATGAAGATTCTTTTTTCGACCCTAGAGGACTTCACTAAATCCTTTGAACATACTGACTGTGCCAACGTTTTCAGCATCCTCATTAGCATCTCCACACCAGTTCTTCCATGTGAAATAAGCGCATCGATATTCCTTCCATTGCCAACAACTCCAGCTCCTTGGCTTCAATGTGTACGCAGCTTGATTCCTATTTACTAGTCTAACTGTGCAATTAAATGAGAAATCTTCCACCAAAAAGATGAATTATTTCATTGGAACCAAGTGCACACAGAGGGGATATGTTTTAGGGATAACGTGAAATTAAATTGAACTGTGGAATAGGAATATGTTATATTGGGTGCTTATGAATTTCAAGGCCTACTTGCTTCAAAAAGTGGTGCCTAAGCGGAATTTCCTAATGATGTGAAGTTTACCATGGAACGTTCTATTGTAGATGATAGTGAACTCAGGTAGTCAAGTTGTGTTCTTGTACGTAATTTTGATGCATGGTATTCCTAGAATTCCACTGCGGATATTACTTATCTGAAATGATTTTTTTTTTTTTATAGGTAAAAGAGGTTTTATTGATCCACGTAAATAGACAAAGCCTAAGTACACAGGAAGTATATAGGAAAGAGCCTAATTACTTATACTAAGTACTATGGAGTGTAGCATAGAAGTCGTTAAGACTCGTTCCATTCAATACAAGAAGCCCAATGCAACAATGCATGAAAGAAAAAAGCCCTAAAACCATCCGGAGAGTGTTCCCTATTCTCGAAAAAGCGGCCATTTCTTTCGGTCCAAGTGCACCCACATTAAATATAATGGCACCATCTTCCATACAGCAGTGATCTGGCGATTGCCCCTAATCCCTCGCCAACAAGACAATAAATCTATCACCCTCTTGGGCATAGCCCATGCAATGCCGAGCCTAGAGAGAATTTCATCCCATAATAACCTTAATTACTTCGCAATGAAGAAGAAGGTGATCCGCTGATTCACTGTTGTGTTTGCACATGAAGCACCAATCCATTATGTAAAATCCATGCTTTCTTAACTTATCTATAGTCAGAATTTTACCATGGGAAGCCAACCAACCGAAGAAAGCTACCTTGAGGGGGACATTGCTCCTCCAAATGTTTTTCCAAGGGAAAACATTGAGAGTGGGAGTCGTCAGGGCCTTGTAGTGCGAGCGAACTGAAAATTTCTTGTTCCCTGTGCATGTCCAGAGTAATCTGTCCTCCCCTCCTGCCTTAGTTTCAGCTCGTATAACATGCTGTAGAAATCAGTGATGTTACCCACCTCCCAATCCTGGATAGCTCTAGTGAATCTCACGGACCAATGGATGGAATCAACAGTACTGCACATATTATCAGCCATTGGGAGATCCTATAAAGGGAGGGGAAAGCATTTTTTAAGGCGATATCCCCACACCAAATATCGTGCCAAAACCTGATAACCTGCAGTTATCGAGAAAGACATCCCAACCATTCTGGATAAGCTTCCAAACTCCCACACCATAAGGCCCTCTTACTTCCTTAGAGCACCATCCTCCCCAAACGCTCCTGTATTTGACATCTAGAATATTCCTCCAAAGAGTGTCTCCTTCTTGATGATATAACGCCATAAGCCATTTCCCAAGAAGTGCCTTGTTGAAAGTTCTCACCTTTCTTACGCCCAACCCACCGCAAGACAAAGGGGTGCATCCTTTATCCCATTTAATCAAAGGTAATTTTTATTTCGTCCTCTAGCCCTTCCCCTAAGAAATCACGAAAAATATTCTCCAGTCTATTTGCCACCCCTGCAGGCACGGGAAATAAAGAAAGGAAGTACATTGGGAGATTAGATAACGTACACTTAATAAGTGTGATTTTCCCACCCTTAGACAAGTAGATTCTCTTCCAACCCGTGAGTTTGCCTTCAATTTTCTCAACACTCCCATCCCACATTACCTTGGATTTAAGAGGGGCTCCCAAAGGGAGTCCAAGGTACTTCATAGGCAAGGATGAAACCTTGCAGCCCAAGATGGCAGCCACTTCACTTAAGTTATTAACTGAGCCAACAAGATCTACTTTTGACTTTGATAAATTCACCTTAATGCCAGATACAACTTCAAAGCAAAGAAGTAGTGCTCTTAGTGAGCGAATTTGGTCCAGATCCGGGTCACAAAAAATCAACGTATCATCGGCGAAAAGAAGATGAGAGACTGTCAAGCTACCATGCGAGGAACTACCCACCGAGAAACCCGAGATGAAACCCCTATCCACCACCCCTTCCAGCATTCTGCTCAGCACATCCTTGATGAGAATAAATTAGAGCGGGGATAATGGATCCCTTTGTCTCAAACCCCGAGAACTATTGAAGAAGGCTTCGGGAGTGTTCTTGACCAAGACGGAGAATCTGACGGTTGTAATACAATGCTTTATCCACTGACACCATCTTTCCCCAAAACTGTATGTACCAAGTATATACAACAAGAAATCACAGTTCACATGATCAAAAGTCTTTTCCATATCCAATTTTACACAAGAGACCGGGGATGCCGGCTTTGACTCTACTCTCCAGCCATTCGTTTGCAATGAGGACCAAATCTAGTATTTGTCTTCCTTTCACAAAAGCATTTTGGGACTTCAAGATGATCTTTCCCATGACTTCGCTCAACCGTTTCGCTAGAACTTTTGAGATGATCTTATAAACCCCACTCACCAAGCTTATGGGGCGAAAATCATTCACTTCCACCGACCTCACCCTCTTGGGAATAAGAGCGATGAAAGATACATTAAGGCTCTTCTCGAATTTCATAAAAGAGTGAAATTCGATAAAAACCTTCATTAGATCCTCCTTGATAATGTCCCAACAAGTGTGAAAGAAAGCCATTGGAAAGCTGTTTGGACCTGGTGCTTTATCTTTGTCCATACCTTTTAACACGCCAAACACCTCTTCAACCGAGCCGTGCTTGTGTGGTCAATAGAATAAAAAACTAAACCATCTACCTTAGGTCTCCAAAGGTATTGTTCTGTCAGAAACTTATCATAAAAGTGAACAATATAATCCTTAATGGCATCTCTACCCAATAAAACCCTGCCCTCCGCATGAAGGACCTCTATGGCGTTGTTTCTTCGATGAGAGTTTGCAACTCTATGAAAAAACTTTGTACTCTTGTCCCCTTCCTTCAACCAAAGGGCCCGTGATTTTTGCCTCCATGAGATCTCCTTCATAAGAGTATTTTTTCCAGCTCAACAATTACAATCATTTTCCTTGCCCTATCATCAGTCGATAGAGCCCTTTCCACCTCTTTTCCATCAAGTTGCTGCAACTCCAAAAAGAGTTTGTCCCGCTGGTCATTGCTATTCTCAAAGACTTCCAGATTCCACTTTCTAAGATCATTCTTCAAAGCTTTAGGCTTCCCAGCTAAAACAAAACTAGGAGTGCCCTTGAGCTGATAAGAGGACCACCACGAGTTGACTTTCTCTACGAACCCACCCACCTTCAACCACATGTTCTCGAACTTGAAGTATCTTCGTCCCTCATGAAGGCCCCCGCAATCTAGCAAAAGGGGGAAATGATCGGACCAAAGCCAAGGGAGTCATTTTTGGCATAAATTGGGGAAGTGGGCCTTCCAAGAAGGAGAAACAATGAACCTATCCAACCTCAACCAGGCCCATCCGTTTGACCAAGTGAAGTCTCTCCCTGCTAAAGGGAGATCCACCAAGTCTAACTCAAATAAAAGAGCTGAGAAATTAGCCATGGCTGAACCCGTGCTAGAATCCCCCGATCGCTCACTCGGAAACTGGGTGACGTTGAAATCGCTCCTGATACACCACGGAACATCCCACCAACTGCACAAGCCAGCAATCTCGTCCCAGGGGAGTTTTCTACTATTGTCGTCGTTGGGCCCATAAACTCCAACAAACCCCCAACCAAAACCATCATCCACATTCGAGAAAGAACATGCTACCGAAAATTCACCGATGCAGTCCTCCACAAAGTTAACTGCTTTTTTGTCCCACATGAGCAGGATACCCCCTGAAGCACCCTTGGAAGTGAGGGTGGTTCATCCTGCATAAGGGCAGTTCCACAAACGTCTAATAATGTGCCTGCCAATAAACTTTAGTTTCGTTTCTTGCAAACAAATAACATCTGCCTTCCACTCCCGTAATAAATTTTTCACTTTAAGGTGCTTGTTCGAGTCATTCAACCCCCGTACATTCCAAGAGAGAATCTTGGGCTTCATGGATCACCAAGATTCACCCTAACCTTTTGTCGCTCCCTGCTCGTGCTACCCTCCCGTGCATCATAGTTTATGGAGTAGGCAAGTCTATTAAGCTCCTTATACTTCTTAACTGTAGATCTGGCAAGTAAAGGGTGACCTGCTATTATGGCGATGATTAGAGCTTGCATCTGGTCCTCATAACCCTCACAAGACATCCCCATGCAATGGCGCATATCATGAACCTTTTGGAGGATCCAATCTGTTTGTGGATTAGCCATTGAAGCTGCTGGAGGCAACGAACAAAGGGGTGTGGGCACATCCCCAGGTTCACCCGGGTCAATTAACTGAGCGTCAACCCCTAGCTCCTTGCATACAAGCTGTAAATCTGACCCAAAAGATGATACATCATCTGAGATCCCTCCATCAAAAGAAGCCGCTGCTATGCATAGGACCTTGGATATAGTCTCTGAGAGACCTAACAAAGGCTTCGGGGGCTTCCCCCGTAGCTGGCCCAGATGATGACGGCTCCCCCATGTTACTAAACCTGCCATCCGCAGTTGGGAGCTCCTCCGAAATAAGAGGTGATTTGGGGGCTTACCCCGTAGCTTGCCCGGAAGAGGACGGCTCCCCCATGTTGCTAAACCTACCATCCATGGCCGAGAGCCCATCCAAAGTACAGTCCGATGCTTGAGGCTCAGGTTCTTTGGCCTGCCATTCCATGCGTAGAGGCTTAATAGAGGGCTCGGCCCGTAACTGGGGGCTCACAGCCCGTGGTTGAGGTCTGACGGGTTACACCTGCAAAACTGTAGACGCATTGCCCAATCCCATCACCATACTCAATCCCAGATCAACTTTTTGCATCAATACGGAAACTTATTTTAGTACTCCAGAAAGTTGAGCTCTGACAGTTCAGAGAACACCTTCCATTTCCCCCACCGTTTTACGATGGTCAGGCTCCCCCCTGACCATTTGAGTACTGGGCTTGATGCCTTTTGATGCCATGGCAGAGGAACCAGCCAAGACAGATACATAGGTGGTTGAAGGATTTACCCTCCCTGATTCCAGCTCAAGACAGAGTCGCGAACCACCCTCTAAGTGCACCTCAACCAACTTTTTGAGGTGATAAGCGAACCCCTCCCATCCACTACCCTACGCGCCTTCAAGCACTATCAAAGAGCCCCTTCTTCCACCATTGTAGAAAATAGCCCCTTGGATTTCTGTGATGTTGCAAGGTGATGAACCCGTTATCCACCCTCAGCTTTTTGAAGAAACCTTCATGCCGATGAGAATCAATGGCTACCCACACCATTTTTACCACTCATGAAGCCGATGCCCCGTTGAGTAGGAGGAACAAAGCCATACATTTGTTTCTCTCAATGATACAAAATTTGTTGCCATCCACCTTTGAAAAAGTGAACGTTTTTTATTCCACCACAAAGTGCCCAACTTCTTCCTTGGCTTTCACAGGAGCCATTTCCTTTCCCATCCAATCCTCAAAAGCCCATGGAAACACTAAAACTAAAACCAAGGTCTTACGGAATCAAAATCTGAGGCCTTACGGAAACCAAGAGAATGCCACTTCTACGAATGCCTTATGGAAACCAAACTGAAACCAAGCCAGAGAAATCCAAAACTGAAACAGAACCAAGCCAGATAAAGCCAAAACTGAAACAGAAAATTCCGCAGAAAACAGAAATTTTCAAAAAATCCGGTCGGACGCCGGACGTCCCACGACGAGGTCGCGTGGTCAGTCGACCCTGTTTGTGGTGGATGCGCCAAACTTGGCCTGAGATGTGCTGTGGCTGAGTCGTGTGTTGCAGCGGGCGAAGGCTTAACTCTGCGGAAAATCCTGTCGCTGGAGAGGAGATCGACGCCGGAAGGCCGTTAGCGAGATTGCCGGTGTCCGTCGACCACGTCGGTGGTGGTGGTGAGAGGCCACGCACCGGTGGTTTTTTGAAACCTCACCATAGGCTTCTCTCTCTCTCTCCCTCTCTCTCTCTCTCAAGGTGTTAACACTATCTGAAATAATATTTGATCTGCTGTTTTTCTCCATTTCAAAGCAGGTGATCTACCTTTTTATGTGAAATGTGTTAGCACTTTGCTTGCAGTATTATGACAAAAGGTTCAAAAGAAATTCTACTGTGTTTGTTTGCCGAACCTACTTATGTCAGACCATAATTTTATGTTCATGTACCACTGTAGTCATGGGTATGGTCCACTCTTGGGATTCAAAACTGAAATTAAAAAGGTCGTGGAACTTTGTTGTAATTTATAGGTCATCATCAATCAAAAAGTGTACATATATGGGTTTTACTTTGGATGTATGTATCATCTGCTATTTCATTGTTTATAAAACCATGGTTCCCACAACAAGTAACATATATAGGCGTGTGCATGTATACTGAAGAAGAAGAAATGTATTTTATTGCCTTCCTATATTTTAAAAATTTTTGTCCTAAGTGTGCCTCGTTTCTTTTTGTAGCAAAACTATACCATTTTGAGTGAAATGGATATTCACCAACGACAAGAGGATGATATTATGAGGGTAGCCACTGTGCTTTCCATTTCAAAGGTTGCGGCTAGCATACTGCTTCGCTACTATAATTGGTAAATTGCCTTGACTGATATAAAGCTGATCTTATTTTATAAGGTTCTTACTTCTTTTGGAAGAACATTATAATCATATTTATAAGTTGCTTTTAGTTAGAATTATAGGTCTAACTGTACAGGTAAAGCTTACCCTTAGTTTATTATCGAAGACCTTGCATGGTCTATTCATATTGTTTGTATACAATATGCCCTAGGTTCTTGGGCTTTGTATTGTACCCTGATATTCTTATTAATTTTTATATCCATTGTATTTACAGGAGTGTTAGTAAAGTGCATGATGAGTGGTTTGCGGATGAAGAGAAGGTTCGAAGGGCTGTTGGCTTATTGGAGAGACCAGTTTTTGAATATACAAATGCTAGAGAAGTGAGCAGTCCATACTTTATGTGAATCAAGATTGTGGGCATTTTACTTGAAAGCTGGGATGTTCACTACTTTGTTCATCATAACTTTCTTCTTATATATTTTCTTGCATTGACAGCTGACTTGTGGGATATGCTTTGATACTTATCCTTGTGATAGGATTCAGACGGTTGCTTGTGGTCACCCATTTTGTAATTCATGCTGGGCAGGTTTGTTCTACTACACTATCACTCTACATAACTTCCATGAGAATTATCATCTCCACTATAATTATGTGGAAAAAAGTGTGGGATGAGTGTTGCTTCTTCCCATCAGTTCGAGTAATTTGGTTAGTGCAGATATGTTTTTAACTAAAGACCAGACCAGTAGGATTTTTGCATTCCCAACAGTCTATTAGTACGTCACAAGGACTTCCAGTCACAAAATTCTCTTTTAGGTTTTTCGTTTTGAATGATACCATTAAACATGTTTCCCTCTTTTGGGAATCTCTTTTTCTGGAATTAAATCAGAAAAGGTTACAACGAGTAGTTTCTGACCACTATCCTATTCTGTTGGACTGTGGGGGCATTGTTAGGGGGGAAAACACATTTTAAATTTGAAAAAATGTGGTTGAAGGAGGAAGGTTTTGTTGAAAGAGTAAGAAGGTGGTGGGCCTCTTATCACTTTAATGGCACCCCCAGCTTTATCTTGGCAGGAAAATTTAAGGAGCTCAATAAAGATTTGAAGAAATGGAATGTGGAGACTTTTGGCAATGTTAAAAAACATAGACTATCCCTTATTGAACAGCTGAACAGTTTGGAGGATAAGGAGTTGAGGGGTACAATTTCTAGTGAGGAAAAGGAGTTGAAGAAAAGGGTGCTGGCAGATTTTGACAAATTTATGCTTATGGAAGAAATTTCATGCAGACAAAAATCCATAATTTTATGGCTTAAGAAAGGAGATAAATGTACGAAATTCTTCCATAAAATGGCAAATTCTCATCATAGAAATAACGCCATTGATGTCCTCCATGTTGGTGATAATTTTGAAAAAACTTTTAATACAACTTTTATAACTCTTATTCCTAAAAAGGCGGGTGCTGCTGATATGAGGGATTTTTGCCCTATTAGCTTGGTTAATGGGGTTTACAAGATCATCTCTAAGGTGCTAGCTAACCGCCTTTGCGTGGTTTTGGATAAGATTATATCAAAGCCTCAAAATGTATTTGTTAAGGGAAGACAAATCCTTGATTCGGTATTAATTGCTCATGAGTGTTTGGAAATCAGGAAAAGGATGGGTCAATCTGGAATTTCAGTCAAATTGGACATGGAAAAGGCTTTTGATCATGTCAATTGGGATTTCCTTCTCTACTTGCTTGGGAGATTTGGTTTTGGAGAGAAATGGTGCTCATGGATTAGACATTGCATTTTGACGGCAAAGTTCTCTATTTTGGTGAATGGCTCTCCGGCTGGTTTTTTCAATAGCTCCTGTGGACTAAGGCAAGGAGACCCATTATCTCTTTTTTCTTTTTATCTTAATTATGGATGCCTTGAGCTGTAAGATTGATATGGCAGATGTAAGAGGTTTTATGTCGGGCTTCAAGGTGGGAGACGTCTCTAGGGAATGCATCACGGTTTCTCATCTTCTCTTTGCAGACGATACTCTAATTTTCAGTGATGCTAACAAGGATCATCTTCGTTCTTTAAGAGCTTTATTGTTATGCTTTGAAGCTGTCTCTAGACTTAGAATCAATTTAAATATGTCTGAAATTGTTCCAGTGGGTTCAGTTAGCAATATTTATGATTTGGCTAATATTCTGGATTGTAAAGTATCTTCTCTTCCCCTGAAATATCTTGGGTTACCTTTGGAGGCTCCTCATAAATCTGTGGCTGTTTGGGATGGATTGAGAAGATCGAAAGGAGACTAGCTGGTTGGAAAAAGCTATATTTGTCCAAAGGCGGAAGAGTACTTTAATTAAAAGCACCTTGTCTAATTTACCCACTTATTACCTCTCTCTTTTCCCTAATTCCAGAGGGGGTGGCTAAAAAAGTTGAGAGGATTTTTAGAAATTTCTTATGGGATGGCATTGGGGAGGAACGAAAATTTCATTTGGTAGAGTTGGAATAAGGTTTGTACTCTGGTGTCTTGTGCAGGTTTAGGTGTGCGGAATTGTACTCCGGTGTCTTGTGGAGGTTTAGTTGTGCGGAACCTAAAGCTTTTTAATAAAGCTCTTCTTGGGAAGTGGCTTTGGAGATACATCAATGAGAGAAATGCATTGTGGAGACAGATTGTAGATGTTAAATATGGAAGGATGTGAGGGAATTGGTGTTCTAATGATATAAAAGGGGTATTTGGGGTGGGTTTATGGAAGTCCATACGGTTGGGATGGGGGGATTTTGTTAAAAATATTAATTTCAAAGTGGGAAGTGGGACCAATATTCTCTTTTGGCACGACGTTTGGTGTGGAGATTTACCTCTTAAATTAGCATTTCCTAGTCTTTTCAAGATTGCTAAAACAAAGGGGCTGCTGTGGCTGATTCATATTTATTCTCTAATAACACGCTGAATTGGAATGTGGAATTTACTTGAGATTTACAGGACTGGGAAGTGAGTGAAGCTGCTGATTTCTTTGTTAAACTGTGTGTCGAAGATTGATCTGATCAGGGAGGACAAGATGCAGTGGGTTCATGATAGTAAGTTTAGATTCTCGGTGAATTCCTATTACAAGGTATTAAATAGATATGATAATAATACATACCCCTGGAAATGCATTTGGAAAGCTAGAGTGCCCAGTAAAGTTGCATTTTTCTGCTGGTTGGTATCGCTGGAGAAAGTTTTAACAACTGATAATTTGAGGGAAAGGGATTTATATGTGATGGATTGGTGCTTTTTGTGCAAAAAAAGATGGAGAATCAGTTAATCACTTGTTTCTTCATTGCGATATGGTGACTGCTTTATGGAATGAATTATTTGCAAGGGTAGGCATTGCTTGGGTGATGCCTTTTCAAGTGGTGGATTTCTTGGCTAGTTGGCAAGGCATTGCTGGATGTGGAGTCAATAAAGCTGAATGGAGGATGATTCCTTTGTGTTTGTTCTGGTGCCTTTCGCTGGAGAGAAATGGGAGGTGCTTCGAAGATTGTGAATGCACAATGGGGGACTTTAGGAATTTTTTCTTTAGCACCTTAAATTTTTGGGTGAATAATCTAGTGAAGGACATGAATAACTTGAAATGCTTTTCATTTTCACTTTGCTTTAGTTTGTATCTAGGTGTATTCTCATGTATACTCCTTGTATACTTGGGCTATGCCTATTTACTTGGAATAAAATCTCTTATTACCTATCAAAAAGACAAATTTATCCATCTTCCTGAATATCACATTTTGGTGGAGTTATTTCTTAAAGATCATATCTAGATTTACTTACTAAAAAAAAGATCATATCTAGATTTATTATTGTTTGATTTTTTTCATCCGAAAAATGCCCAGGTGGCCTTTAATTTTGTTTCAAAGTCTCGTAGTTTTTAAAATCTATTTTCTTCTACAGAAGAAATAGAAAAATTGAGTTTAATTATTTGGTGTCTATGAATTATGAATGTCAAATGCATTATAAATAAGATGTAAAGCATAGTTTGCATATCCTCGTTTCTTGTGTATCGGATCCTGCTAGCCTTCTCAATTACTAATCATCTTGGATTGTCACAATGATGAGCTGTGATATGATGTTGGCAAGTCTGGATATTATTAGTGGCAGTCAGCTTATTTGTACAATGATTTCACTAGTTGATCTTTCAACATGTCTCTCTTTTTAAAGGGTTTGCTATTTTGAGAACTGAGAAAACGATAAAAATGGAATAATTAATAATTTAAAGTATAATCTTGTGATTTATGTTGGTCTGCTCGGTGGGGGAGGATGGTTTGTAGTTGGCCTACACAATTGCCAAAATGAGCTTTACTTGCAGCCCACAGGGTTCATGATTGTGCTAAAAGTTGAGGTAGCTAAATACTAGGTAGAGTTGTTCAGATCTTAGCAAGTGTTATTTAAAATGGTTATGGTCATCGCGAATCTATCTCAATGAATGGGGTTCACTGAAAAATGTGAGTTGTTGAATGTGGTCATTTTATTATCTTTCCAAGGGATCTACAATGAATCCACCCCACACTATTCTTCCAATTTTCCCTCAATCTGAGAAAATACAGGAGGTTTAGAAGTGAAGAGGCGGAATCCACTTCCCAATCCTATACTGATTATACTGATTTGATAATGGGGATACTTCATTGTGGAATGTCATTTGTATGCTGGTTAAACTCAGCCACCGACTCCCTACAATAGGAGGTGCGGAACAATTGTGGATAAACTAATTTTAGGGCCTGATTTCCTTATTGTGTCAAAATATAACTTTGACCCATCTCTCACCTTAAATCTAATGTAATTGGCATTTTGCCCATTCTTTTATTAATAAAATCTGTTTACTTTTTAAAAAAAAAAAAAAAAAAATCTCATGACTTATAAAATTCTCCCTGCCCTTGTCGATTGTTTTTCCACTGAGGGAGACCCAAATATTTCATGGGCAACAGCGCCACCCTACAACCAAGAATAGTGCCAATACCCTAATATAATACACACCGCTGACAGGATTTGGCCAAATTGGCTTTAAGCCATGAAATGGGATCAAAGTATAGGAATAAACAATGCAGATGTCAGAAGTGCTCTGGATCATCCTTACAGAACAACAATGCAGATGTTGATTCAAGTTCATTTACCCCACCAAAAAGCTTGATAGGAGTCACCCAACGACCATGGCATCTAACATTCAATTCACTTTTTGGATCCTTCTTTAGATTGGGCATCCTTGTTGCTGATAAGTTTTCCCTGTCAGTTTCTTTTCCTTCAATAGAAAACTGACACATAGGGTGTTTACATTATTCACAGTGGTTACGAGTTGAGAGGAGCAAAACCAGCCCTTTTCCCTTTTGGTAGACGGATCTCCGAATGTGGTGTGTATGTGTTTTATGCCTCCCAGGAAGAGAGAAAAAAATCAGAGGCATTGAGAGAGAGAGAATTCTGCAGACATGAGTCTACAATGGCATAAAGAAATCCCAACGGTATCCAAGCAACAACTTAAAAACGACACGCTTCTGAAGTATCTTGTCAAAATCAATATGAGGAGTATCCATAAAGATCCTGCTTTCTTTAGTAATTTGAAACTGATCCTAAATCCTTTACTTTCTCCTCTACAATCTACCAATCCCATGATGAATTCTTACATAAATAAACTTTAGTAAATCTTTGACAAACAAGAAAGGGAAGAAATCTTTACACTGTATCAAACCAAATAAGTGAATACCCAGAAGAAAAATTTACCATTAACAGAAGTATTCCCTCGCTTTCAACCAACCAATGCCGAAGAGAGATGAAGACAGAGAGCTGTGAGCGGACGTGCACCAGTGCTTTTTATTTTTATTTTTAGAGACCTGTGCGTCGGTGCTGGAAGCTAATGGCTGAGACTGCTTTTTCCTCGACAACTATGGCGATGTTGATTTGATAGGGTTATCGGCATATGCTTATATACTGCAACAAAACCCATGCAAAGAGAGAGAACTGAGTGCGGCGTTTTGGTCTTGACAGAGAGAACCGACTGCAATGGCTGCAATGGCTTGAGGGGAGAGAGAGGGAGCGCAACTGAGAGGTGAGAGAAATTGAGAGCTTTGGAGGGGGGGGGAGAGAGAGAGAGAGAGAGAGAGAGAGAGAGAGAGAGAGAGAGATTGACGGGAGAGAGGAGGTACACGGGAACTGATTACCTGCATCCGCTTCTATTTTACACTTCTTGAATATTATACGTGTCACAATTCTATTGGAGGGTGTAAATATAATGTTAGCACCGGGTCCAGTTCCTAGCCTATCTCAATTTTTATCCGTTAATCTAATTGTGGGGAGCAAAAGTGGCTTTTTAGTTTCAATTATTGATACATGGCAGAGAGGTATAAGGTTGAGCAGATGAAAACTTCAATTTTGCACACCAATATATTTTACTGAACTTGCATTTAAGACTGCTGTCGTTTGAATAATTTGATAGCCGTCTAGGAATTCATCTCAAATGTCGACCTCATGTTTTTTCAATTTCATTTCCCATCGCCTATTTTTCTTTTTCAATTTTCATCTTTTTATTTTCTTCTTCAGGTTATATTAGCACATCCATTAATGATGGTCCTGGATGTTTGATGTTGCGATGCCCGGATCCATCTTGTGCTGCTGCTGTTGGTCAAGACATGATTAATATGTTAGCATCTAATGAAGACAAGGAGAAGTATTCTCGCTACTTCATCAGATCTTATATTGAAGACAATAGGAAGGTAAGGATTTTTTTTTTTTTTTTACAAATAAATGATTATATTGATATGAATAGGCATAGTCCAAGTACACAAGATGGTATACAAAAGGTAACACCTATTTAAGAAGAGGAAATAGAAACTAGAAATTCATGAAAATTGAGGCCACGAAAAATCTACAGTTGTGGCCCATAGTAAAAGAGTGTTGACAAAAAATAATCTAAGTTCTTCTAATGAATGCTCCTTGTCTTCAAAAGTCTAGTCATTTTGCTCCTTCCATAGGCACCACATAATACATATTGGAACCATTTTCCACACCGCTGAGATTTGTGGGATAGATTGGTCCAACTGGCCATGAGCTCAATCACTGTGGCAGGCATCACCCAAGCAAGATCTAACCTGCTGAACACTTCATTCCATAACGTTCTAGCGATCTCACAATGCAATAACGAGTGATCCACAGTTTCACCACTTTTCCTACACATGCAACACCACTCTACTATGATCACCCTTCGTTTCCATAAGTTGTCCAATGTCAAGATCTTACCCAATGTTGTTGCCCATACAAAAAATGCCGCTTTGGGAGGCGACTTATTTCGTCAAATCCTTCTCCATGGGAACTCATTATTCTCTGGTTGTGTGAGTCTTATAAAAGGGACAGACCGAGAATATACCTTTACCAGTGGGTATCCACCATATCGTGTTAGCACCTTGTGTTCTCAGTATCATGGTGTATAGAAGACCAAAAAACTCCTCAATGCTGCCAACTTCCCAATCTTGGGCCGCCCTGGTGAAATTCATGTTCCATCGGGTCCCTAGAGAACTCCATACAATCAGCCACTGATGCATCTTTCTCACATGCAATTCTAAAAACTAAAGGGAAAGAATCCTCTAGAGCATGATCTTGACACTACCGGTTAGTCCAAAATTTTATTCTAGACCCATTACCCAACACCTGCCAAGTGTGCCTAGCAAAAATCCCCGCCATCCTCCATATTTAAGTTCAATCATCGACTTCCATAAGGCTTCTGGTTCCATGTTGTATCTTCACATCCACTTCCCAAGTAAGGCTTGATTGGAAATCTTCATCTTTCTAATACCCAACCGGAGGAGATTGGAGAGCATACCTTATCCCACTTGACTAGATGAAATTTGAATTCGTCTCCCAACCCACTCCGCAGAAAATTACGAAAAAGTTTCTCGATGCGGTTCGTCACACTTGTTGGGATTGGGAATATAGATAAAAAGTAAGTTGGCAAATTAAAAAAAGTACTCTTAATTAGAGTGATCTTGCCACCTTTCGAAAGATACAATCTTTTCCAACCTGCCAATCTATGTTCAATCTTCTCAATCACTGTATCCCAAATCGATATAGACCTTGTGGCTGCCCCCAAGGGAGGACCAAGATAAATAATGGAAAGAGAGGAAACCTTACATCCAAGAGTATTAGCCAACTGCCGGATATTGCGAACATTACCCACTAACACCAACTCTAATTTATCAAAATTCACTTTCAACCTTGATGCTGCTTCAAAACAAAGTAATAATGCCTTCAATGCTTGAATTTGGTTTTGTTCTGCCTCACAAAAGATCAGTGTATCATTTGCAAACAATTAGTGAGATATATTAATGGAGCCCCTAGTAGGATTGCCAACTAAGAAGCCATCAATAAATCCACTGTTCACCAAGGCGAAAATCATTCTGGTAAGCGNGGGGGGGGGGGGGGGGGGAGTACCTACAATTGACACTATGAGCCACATTTTAGAGGAATAGTGAGGAAAAGTCAAAATCTTTGCCTTCCTCATATAGAAAACAAAAATGGTAAGGCACTCAGTATGTGGCTGGAGCAATTTGAATCAATGTTGCAAGTATCCTTCTAATAAATAATCGTTCTTGGGACTTGTTGCTTTCAGAGTTTGCTTCATTATGCTTGGGCAAATCTGTAAAGGTCTTCCCCAAGTACTTTGATGTATTGTTTCATGTAATTCGTCATTTGAACCTGAATTCATCAGCAACGAAAAAGTCACAATTGAGATGTTTTTCTTTCTTCTTTTTCCCCCTTTTTTTATCTGGCTCTGATTTGTGTCATCCATTCTGCATGTTGTTACCACTTCCCTTGTTGTTGCAGTTGAGGTCGTGAGTTGTGACTTTGCTTAGAAACATTAAGCTTGTCTCAAATTTGTCTCAATCAACTGTGGTTTACTTATTTTATTCATACTAACCATAATATGGGTTATTTTTAGACCAAATGGTGTCCAGCTCCAGGGTGTGATTATGCTGTGGATTTTATTGTTGGCAGTGGAAGCTATGATGTTACTTGCCGCTGCTCATATAGCTTTTGCTGGAGTGTAAGTTTTGTTGAGTTGATTTATTATTTTGTCTTAATTGAAATATCTTTAGTAAGTGCTATAATTCTTTTTGAGTTCTTTATTTATCTGTTTGTTGGTTTTGTTTGTTTAAGAAAATGTAAGTTCTCGGCATACTTGCAGTCATTTTTTTTTCAGGCATTATTTCTGATAAGAATTTGACTTTGCAGTGTACTGAAGAAGCTCATCGTCCAGTCGATTGTGGTACTGTGGCGAAGTGGATATTGAAGAATAGTGCTGAATCTGAAAATATGAACTGGTAATAGAACAAAGGCTTGGTCCTTCTGCATTCTAATTTACTTTTTAAATGTTCGTAAAAGGAACCATTAAAAGAGGAGTAATTAAATGATGGGAATCTTCCTATGGGCCGCAAGATTTTGGATTGGAATAAACCATGAATGTCGGGGTATGATGGACACATTTGGACAAAGAGGAGGAGGGATAGTCATAGTCCAAGCACTGCCTTGGGAACTGCAAGACCTAGGCAAATCCCTTGCCACATTCACAAAGGCCTGATGGGTTTATTTATTTATTTTATAAGTAATAAAATATATTTGAAATTGCTGAAAGTAGGGGGGCATAAGCTTAAGTATATGAAGGGAACACTAGTGTAAAGAAATATATATATGCTAATCCAAATCTAAAAATCTGGAGATCTAAAGAATTAAGAAAAGGTCTAGAAGAGTCAAAGGAATAGCAGAACGAGACCCTTTTTCTTTTTTGTAAGTTACCAAGACCCATCTCACCTGTTGTTTGCAGATAACACGATTCTCTGCAGGGTTCTGAAACATAGATGGGCTTAACCGTATCTCACCTGTTGTTTGCAGATAACACGATTTTTTGAGGCAAACTTCAATCGCCTAAGATACTTGCGTTGTTTATTGTTTGGTTTTAAGTAGTTGTAGGTCGGAAGGTTAATCTGGTGAAGTCACCCATCAAATAAATAAATAGAAGAACTGCAACCTGTTTGTTATATAGATAATATCTACACTTTGGTTAATGCCCCCCTTGGTGCAAGGTTGCGTCTTTGCTTATGAAATATCTTGAGGTTGTCATCTGGGAGCATCCTAGAAGACNGAAGGAAGCGAGATGTTTTGGTATTGATTGTTGTATATGTAAAAAGAATGGGAAAATGTTGGATCACATTTTCCTTCATTATGTGGTTGCTAGTAGTTTATGGAATTCTATTTCCAGTCTATTTAGGCTAAACTGGATCACAGATAGTGGATTTCTCAGCATATTGGAAAGGCCAGACAGGTAATCTTCATATTGAAACATGATGGAAAAAGATTCCATTATTTCCCTCCAAAGATTCCAATCATTTGGAGGGAAAGGAATGATTGGAATTTGAGGCATGTTGGGCTAAATTGGATCATGCCTTGTCGAGTGGTGGATTTCTTGGCATGTTTGGAAGGCCAGGCTAGTAATCTTCATAGTGAAACATTATGGAGAATGATTCCATTCTATTCGATGTGATACATCGGAGGGAAATAAATGATTGGGTTTTGAGGACTGTGAGAGGACGGTGGAAATTCTCATAGTTTTTCCTTTTTTCCGTTCATCTTTAGATGACTGTTCATTCTTGTTTAGCCTTAAGGACTTTCGTGCTTTTTTTTCAATGCACTCCATGTGAACTTGGGTAGCATCCCCAAAACGTTTTTGTTAATAGAATTTAAACTTACGAAAAAAAAAACTATCCTGAGGAAATGATGAGTTGAATGGTGCACTTACTGGAGTAACTTACATAGGAGGTTAAAATAAGCACATAAAATTAGAATCTAGAAATATTGATGATTTCTCATAAATTAATGAGTGCATTACCATCATTTGATTGTTAATGATAGATTATTTAATGTTTCCTTTTGTTGCTTTTTCATGATTTATCTTTTTTTTAGAGAAAATCCTACAACCTTAGTGTATTTGGATCATGTTAGGTTGCACAAATTTTTACTCAAATTTTTTATTTTTTGTTTTTGTTATCAGTATTGATTATACTTTTTCCAGCGTGATAAGTTATATGACTTTGATGAATTTCAGGATATTGGCGAATTCCAAGCCTTGTCCAAAATGCAAGCGGCCAATTGAGAAAAACCAAGGCTGTATGCATATTACATGCACACCACCTTGTAAATTTGAGTTTTGTTGGTAAGGTCACAAACTTTGTCAGAAATTGTAATCGTTTTCTAGTCTTGATTCTATATGTATCTTTCCAGAATCACTATAACCCAAAGTGCGGACTTGATTGCTTTTTTATTTTTCCGGGGATATTATCCACTTGATCTTAATATTAATGGAAGTGTTTTATTTTCAGCATCTTGTGACACTAGAAAGCGTCAAAAACCTTATGTTCTTTTTTATGCATACGAGCCTATAACCCGTGCAATGCACAGATTGTGGTGTATGTTGTATATGAGGGAGAGAGATTTAGAAAGAGACCGGGTTTTATAGTGGAGAAATTCGAAATGGTTTATAGGGTGGTTTATTTGAGGAAACAATATAAAGGTTGAAATAGTGCCTTTGGGTAGAGACTTGAATCGGTTTATATCTTTATATGTAAGAAAAGAAATGAAACTTAAAAGTTACAACAGTTCATAATGAAACATTATTTTTAAAAGGATTACCGCTCCATAAACATAACACTTCAAGTTTAATGGATAGAATGCCACATTGGAGTCATATATATTTATATGTAAGAAAAGAAATACTTATAAAAAAAAATATTTATATGTAAGAAAAGAAATGAAACTTAAAAGTTACAATAGTTCATAATGAAACATTACTTTTAAAAGGTTTACCACTTCATTAACATAACACTTCAAATTTAATGAATAGAATGCCTACTTTTATGGGTAGAATGTCACGTTGGAATTATGACTACGCTTTTATATATAGTAATAGATGTTCTCTCCGTCATAATATGCCTTGCATGAAATTTGTGTCGCTTCTTTTTCTACATTTATTTTATTATTTATTCTTTCAGGCTTTGCCTTGGTGCTTGGTCAGACCATGGTGAGAGGACTGGTGGTTTTTATGCGTGTAATCGCTATGAAACAGCAAAGCAAGAAGGAGTGGTATACTTATATTGTCCTTTTATTTTTATTTTTATATTTTTACTTTTGCTTTTTCCTATTGGTATTTATAAAATGTCGTGGCATTACTACCAAAGAGCACATTTAGTGAATGCTTGATGACTTTTATCTATACTGTTTCCTGCAGTATGATGAAGCTGAAAAGCGAAGGGAGATGGCCAAGAACTCCCTAGAGAGGTATACTCATTATTATGAAAGATGGGCAACCAACCAATCGGTATGTGCTAATATGTCAAATTGAAGCAATATTGAGACAATTGGTATCCTTAAGCTTGCAATACTTGGTTTCTAAATTGACTTGTCAAAAACTAAAGTTAGTTTCTAAAATGGATTGAAGCCAGAAATTACGAAACATCATGTGTAGGTCGTGACATTTGCCTGATATGTCATGTCTCTCCCTCTCCAATTGTGAGAAAAAGTGCTGCAAGTTTATCATCATTGCCTTCATCTCATTGGTAGAAAGTCTATTTGGGAAGTGCTATTTTTAATATATTATCATTTTTCAATATGAAGGATCTAATCCTAATTTTAATATTGTTTGGATTGAGTGGAATGACATAGATGGATCATTGTAACTGATGCATTGTGGCTGAGTTGAGTTGCCCTGTGCTAACCCTGATATACTCTATAAAAGTTATTGCCTTCATAAGGCATATAGGAAGCGGAGTTGAGTTGCCCTGTACTAACCCCGATGTACTCTGTAAAATTCATTTGGGGCTGGGAACTAGTGTATCATTGAAAAAAATTACTTTTGTGGGCGTTTATTTGGTTTAATTGGTCTCTATTCTTATTTGACAATGTTGCTACATACACTCATTTACGACAAAAATTATTTTTGTGTTTAATCAAAATCTTGTTAGATCCTTTTGGTTTATTCTTGATATGATTTTATTTTCTCACGTCTGAGTAGTTGCTTTAAATATTTAAATGTATGTCTAGGGAAAAGATGAAAATCTGGACACTGATTAATCAAAAAGTCCCGTTGCCCCAAGATCTTGAGACTGGTACACAATGAATACCAATATCCATGTATTCGACATTACCTAATCAACACATCTTTATATGTGCGCGTGCATGTATATATATATATATTATGGCAATATATCTCCAAAGCTGCATTAGCATCACTGATTGTAACTAATATGAGAACTTGAAACATACTGATATAAAGTTTGTTTTCACCATTGAAAAACAAATAATGTAGTTAATCACTTCTATTTTTTCTGTTTGCAGTCTAGGCAAAAAGCACTGGCAGACCTGCAGCAGATGCAAGCTGTGCATGTAAGCAAAAATGATTACCATCAGTTTGTTGGCCAGTGAGCTGGTAACGTTGATTTATTTTGATGTCGGTTAAAATAGGTGGGTTTATGACAGCATCACTTTCCACATAATGTGAAGCCTTCCTCGGAGAGAAAATCTGATGTATATCTGAGGAGGTGACAGTTTCATTGGTCGATAACTAATCATTTTTTTTTTTTTTTTTTTTTATGAAAATTCAATAACTAATCATCATATGAATATTATGATTAAAAACATACAAGATGAATAGTCAGTTCAACTGATAATCTGTTTATATTTTTTTTAGAAGTCTTTTCTTTCTTTTAAGATATAATCACAACTGAGGTCAAGTTATTCTCCAACCCTATCCAAACCTTCTTGAATGTATTTTTCTATTAAAATCAATTCTTGAAATACTCCTCCATTTGATATTTTCCCAATTAGTTCTGGTTTGTGTACGATGTCAATACCCAAGTCAGGTATCTGCATGCCTGTGAAGGTGATCTTTTGCTTTGTTTTTCTTTAGTTTCTGTTCAGATGTTATTTAATTTTGCACGAAAGTTTAGTTGTCTGAGACTGTTAATCTTTAATTTTAGCAACCTATGGATATTGGATAGTGTTGGGGGGTTGCAGCATTTTTCCTGTATTCATTGTTTCTGTTTTTGAGTTTTGAGGAATGTTGATGTCCTTGTAATGTTGTAGCTTGAAAAGCTGAGCGACATACAGTGCCAACCTGTGTCACAGCTGAAGTTCATAACGGAGGCCTGGCTACAGGTATATCATAAATTCTGCATTGTATGACAGAAGGTGGACTCTTCATCATCAAATAAATATGCTGTGTATGCAGATAGTTGAATGTAGGCGGGTTCTGAAATGGACGTATGCCTATGGATATTATTTAACTGAGTATGAACCTACTAAGAGGCAGTTCTTTGAGTACTTGCAAGGTACGTAACTTCCTCCAGCTTGAAGCAGACTTTGCCTCAGCCTGTCCCTTCCTGTTTCAAATCTGTTTGTCATGCAGGTGAAGCTGAGTCTGGGTTGGAGCGACTTCATCAATGTGCAGAGAAGGAGCTACAAGGTTACCTCAATGCTGAGGGTCCATTAAAGGATTTCAATGAGTTCCGCACAAAACTTGCTGGACTGACCAGGTGACTTTCTAAAGAAAATTTTACTAGAGGTTTTGTCTGGATACTATGCCTCGGCTAAGAATTAACCTAATTAGGATTGTGTAAAACTTGATGGTATTGTAAAGTTTTAAGCTAAGATGCTGAGTAGGGTGAAAGGTATTAGTGGTGTAACTGGTGTTAGATAAGTTCTGGAAATTTTATCACTCAGAGTCGAAAATGCCAATTTGGCTTTGGAAATGCCACCTAACCTAGGTAGTAAAAAGCCACAACACTGTTCTTTTGTCAGGTCTGGCTTCTGAACTCATCTTTCACTCTAAATTGTTCAGTCAAAAGCCCATCATAGCATTCCATGAACAGTGAGACACTTGGCTCATTAGAATTCAGAAGCTGTTAATTTGTCGGAGGCTGATTTTCTTTTTTCAGCCATCCTTTCCACTTTACCCAAGGCTTACTTGAATGTAGCTCTTCCTGTTACTGATTGTCTTATAATTTCTATTGAAACAGTGTGACTCGGAACTACTTTGAGAATTTAGTTAAAGCTCTAGAAAATGGTCTGTCGGATGTGCACTCCCATGGTGCCTGCAGCATGACAACAAGCTCAAAGAGCTTGGGAGGTGGGAGCAGTAAGGGGAGAGGTGGGAGGGGCAAGGGTACTACATCAAGATCAAGTAGTTCCAATAGAAATATCGATGATGCAGGCCGTTGGTCCTGTGACCATTGCACATTTTCAAATGTCAAGTCAACCTCCATCTGCCTGATGTGCCATCAGCGCCGGTGAACCTTGTACTCTGGCAAATTATGCCACCCGGATACAGATTTATCTGTTTTGCCTCTGCTGGCTGGGCGGTTGTGATGGTGAATCAG
This sequence comes from Pterocarya stenoptera, assembly GCA_003123785.1. Taxonomy (NCBI): domain Eukaryota; kingdom Viridiplantae; phylum Streptophyta; class Magnoliopsida; order Fagales; family Juglandaceae; genus Pterocarya; species Pterocarya stenoptera. The sequence goes on from QEOT01004512.1 coordinate 89,049, forward strand.
CCTTGACGGAATTTCATGGAGGGTTTTCTATTGGTCACTCGCCTCTGGAATTATGTACACGAGGAAGCATGTTAAAAGTAAGGGTGGGATGGAAATAGGAGGAGAAATAACGGTACTCTGTCTGAGTGTCTTGTGTTGTTGGATTATGAGCTGTAAATAGGTTATGCTGTTTGCTGTCTAACTTGTACTGAGGCTATATCAGGATCCATGCAAATGCATTCATCTGTAATTCTAGCTGTAGCAAGCTCTAAGGCTCCACGGCAGTTGTAAGAATGAACTAGCTAGGGGACAATAAGTTGAATTGGCCCCTGTATGAATATAATAAATGTTTTTACCATATATCTTCGTTTACAAATCCCATTGAGCATATACCATGTGACGTCTCCAAATTCGGCTTGGAATTTGACGGAATTTGAAGCATCGGGACATGCAACACAAGGTTATTTGTCCTTGTTAAGGACAATTAAAGGATGCAATGCACTTAGTATGCATCTAACAATATGTAATATTTGCAGGGGATAATTTTTTTCTTGCAACAATACAATGTACCAGAAGTAATATATCTCAAAACATAAACATGCTTCATAAAATTCATGTGATAGCTAGTATCCAAAAGTCCCAATACTTATCCAACAAGTCTATAACATAAAGAGTATTGAAGATAGCGATCCATAACTACAGTTTGGAAATAAAAATTATTGTACTAATTCGTTGAGCTGTTGACGTAGCTCAACTATGATATCCAAACTGATGACCATAAAATGGGGGTTAGGCTCCATCAACTCTTTTATCTGCTCCACATTCTATTTGACCTCGTCCAATCTCTCATGTGTGGGTTCACCAGATTCTGACCCATTGTCTATCATTTCGAGGAGGAATGGTAATTGAGACTACCAAGTGAGATGTAATTACAAATCTTAGCAAGTTAACAGATAACTTAACATACAAGTTAATGATGCATGTATGGTAGTAAAAGTATGAATGCATACATGATCATAAATAAACTTGACGTGACTTGACGTTTTAACAAGACAAGAATTGAACTGATGTGAACTAAACATGACATAAAGCTGGACGTGAAACTAAACATGAATTGAATTTGAATTAAATGTGAACTAAACTAAGACTGAACATGAACTAAATTGGAAATGCTAGCTCGTGTAATTGAAATTATGCAATCTAATTAAGAAAATGAGAGTACTCAGGTAGCTCTTACACCTTCACCATGAGTATCCTTTTTGTACTTACGACAAATTATATTCCTTCACCATGGTACTAGGTAGTGCAAATGTCTTGACTACAATACCAGGCAGATCATATATTCCTTAACCGTAGTATAAATTAATCGATAATAAGAATTTGAATTGAACGTGAATTAATAATGCATCAAACTGAACATGAAACTAAAACTTGAAATTGACTTGATTGAGATGAAAATATTGTTTTTGAGACACTGTACTCGAGACATGATGTGACATGAAATGAAAGGACAGATGACCTAATGTAAGGTAATGTGAGATGAATGACATGGTATATAACATGAAACAGACAAACATTTCGTGACATGGCATAACATGTAACATATAAACGTTTCGTGACATAACATTACATGTAACAGACAAACATCTCGTGACATGGCATAATATGTAACAGACAAACATTTCGTGACATGGCATAATGTGTAATAAATAACATTACGTGACATGACATAACTTATAACAGATAACATTACGTGACATGGCATAATGTGTAACAAATAACATTACGTGACAACTATATTGTATAACAAATAAATATCACGTGACAAAATATATTATGTGACAAATACATGTCATGACAGAATTTAACATGCGTAACAGACAAATGACGTGGCATGCCATATAGGATAACATAAGTACATAAATAGTGGTTCCCTTACCAACATATATACACAGTAATTTGACAGTAAGTTAGAAGCTAACTTACAGTGATCATCGTGTTTAACGAGAAAAAACATGAATCACGAGAAACTGTATGTAGGAGTTTTAAATGTTAGTAACTTTATCATTAATAACTTAGAAATATGAAAAATGTTAATTTAGAATAAAATTACCATTTTACTTTCTACCTGTTAAAAAACACCATATTACCGATAACTTAAGGATTTCACATCCTAACTTAAAAAACTATTAAAATTTATATTCCTCATGTAAATTTTGTCCTAAACTTAAATATCAAATTGAAAAAAATTAAAACCAAACACAAGTATAAAAAACATCATAGGGCTGAAACTTCCAAATGCCATTTCTCTTTGATTTTTGTTGCAATTTTATCCAATTTCAATGCTCATACTTAAACCAAAATATTGCAACATAGATCATCACATCATATACTTAGAAGTTTGCTTAACACAACCAACAAAAATCCACTTCAAAAAATCAAAAATTTTTTTAATAAAAAGATCCAAACTTTTTAACTAAAATACAAACCCTCGAATCTCAAGGTTTTGACATTTTTCAAAACATCTTCAAGAACTTCTAAAAATTCAAAAATTTCTTCTAACATGCTCATTACAAATTCCTAAGAACTAACATGCTTTAAATCAACATATAAAAGTCACCAAAAATACAGAATCTCACTTGAAGTACTGAGCTCCAACAAGTCAAAACATAATTTTTGTTTTCTAAACTTTGCTTTGATCAAACACTTGATCCGAGACATACCCTGATGAAATATTCAAACCAAAAACATCATATGGTAGAAAATATGTCCTAAAGTAGATATAAGCATTAAACTTAAAATCACATGGCTAAAAATAAACCAAGACATGGATCTGGCCGAAAACATCAAACTTTTGACCTAATCAAGTATTCTCTTGCATAAAAATCATATATTCACAAATCAACACCTAAAATCTTCAAACCAACATCCTAACATGTATATAAAACTCTTATAATCATCAAATAAAAATATCAAAGTCATTGGAGTAAGAATAGACCACAAAAGATCCAAACTCTCTTAAAACAGAAACTGTTTTTCCTCTTCCAATTTCTAACCTTTTAGATCTAAGCAATTCTTTCATCAAAAGCTTTAATCATGCAACTAATCTCCAAAAAACATTCATATAAACATTTTGAAAACACTCCATAAAAATTTCAGACCAAGATTTGTCCATTAGTTTGGTCCAAAACTCTAAAATACAACACACTATCCAGTTTATCACCCAAATTGACCTTTCCATGGTTAAAATAACTTTTGAACAATCAAATGACAATTAAATCAAACAAACAAGGTGTACAAGGAAACTATACTAAAATAATAACAATTTTCATGAAGGAATCATTGTGAAAAAAATACTTACAAGAGTTCAAAAAAAGGCACGCAAAAAGGCTCAGAAAATTGCCCGAGAGAGATTCTAAAAGCGTTCTCTCCAAGAATGGAAATGAAAAGAGGTGAAGTGAGTGAAGGGATGACTTGCACGCCTAATACACTTCTGAAATGGGAATTATGGGCTTGAGTGACACCTTGATGGATGGTGATTAGGTCACAAAAAGGTACAAATAGTGAGTGGTTTTTAGCCAAAGAAACTTCCAAGAGAAGGGTGGTGGTGAGGTGGCCTTTGGCTTTCACATCATGCACGACTTTGGGGCTGTTAGGAGCAGTGAATGGCCTGCCATGAGTGGGTGGAAACTTTCTCAAAAAGCTTTGTCAATGTGGCCAAAATTCGTGGGTATTATTGGGCTTTAAACAAGTGGGCTTCATTTGGAGTTAAAAGAGGGTTTGGTTAGGGTAAGAGATGCTATCAAGGTCAAATATTTTTTTTTTTTACCCAATCAAATTTTCAAGATTTAAAGGGTTGGATAATAATGTCATAACGTGAATTTAAAGAACTAATAGTATGTGGAAGTGATTTAATCAAACCAAGAGGTTAAAAATAGTGCTAGAAATCGGATCAAATAGGGTTTGGAGGGCAACTTTAGGATTTAGGGAAACCGTTTAGGATTTCGATTTCAACAAAGCTTTTGGGGTTTCAGTTGAATTCTAACTATTTAGGGTTTCACTAGGGTTGAAACCCTCTTTGGTCTGGCACAAATTAGATGGTTGGATGAAATAAGATTTTGCTTTGGTAACATGATCTCACACCTTAATTTCCTTCACAATCCATCTCTTGGTTCCTCTTGGTGTCAAGTGTCCAATACTATTTACCAAGTATGGCTAAGATTTTGCAATGTATCCAAATAAAACTTCTCTAACTTATTTGGACATTTTACACTGTGATTTTAAAAACATTGCACTTGGTGCTATTATCAAGGTTACTATTAACTCTGGAAAAAGTGAAAATAAACTATACACTGTAAAATTCTAAATATACACACTAACTTAACTGTGCAATTCTTTTATCGAAAATCAACTTTGAAGGGTCTCAAAATAAGCAAAACACATTTTCGAACAAGCATTTTGTCCAAAAATTGAAAATAGGTTTATTTCGGCATAAAATCATAAATATTCCTCTAAGTCTAAAGGCACAGACTATATCATATTCTGAAAATTCTAATGATCTCAAATAAATAAAATCGCACTTCTAACACCATAGTGATCTTTGATTGGCAATATAGTACGGTGTTGAAAAGTTTGTGTTGATGGTATGTTTATATCATTAATAGTTTAGTATTACCGTATCACTATAGTTAATAGTATCACAAGTGATATATTATTAGTATAACTAAATACTATAGTGATTTCTATAATAATTTATATATAGACTTAAAGTATATTACTAATAGTATTAGAGTGTTAGTATAAGACCATAAAGTATAAATTGTAATTAATATACATTATATACTAATGTATATTAGTATTACTAATTTACTAATATAATTATCAAAAGGAATATATTGAGAATTTATTAAGCGATAAAATGTTATTAATATATATATATTATATTTAAAGCATATGATCAAATAAATATTCATGTTTAAGATTATAATGATTTTATTTTATATATAGTTTTTATATTAACATAAAATTATAATAACATTATCTTTTATATAATATATATAATAAAATATTATTATATATATAATATAATTATATATAATCTAAAAAATATTATATTAACATTTCAATTACAGAGAGGATTGGAATATTTAGATCAAAGAGTACTGAGCAAGCATAATATTAGTAAAAAAATTAGAAAGAAAGAGGCTTACATACATAATATTAGTCAACAAATTAGAAAGAAAGTGACGGAACCAACAATTTCTTTGAGGAGGGGTCTTTTTTTAACCTATGAAACATTTATGTAAAATAAATAGAAATTAATAAGTTTATTATTTCTCTTATTAATTTTAATTTAATTTTGGTGAGACCACATCCTTGAAAATAGATATTATATAGAAATTATACAAAATTTAATAACTATAAGAAAAAAAATTGGAGAGAGATNGGGGGGGGGGGGGGGGAGCATTTTCTATATTTATAAAATTTTGTTGAATAAAATCTTAAAATCTTAGGACTATTTTGAATTTTACATAAATTTTGGGCATGGCCCCCCTCAAGCTAAACGTGGTTCCACCACTGCAAATTTCCCTCAAACTATAGCATACAAAAACTAATGAAAACTTAAGTTGACGCCTCCACGCTGCCTCAAATTTTCATGACATTTAAATTTCCCTCTCACGGCTTGCAACGCTGCAAATAGTATGATCATTCCAGCGCCTCTTATTCCCTAAATATTCCAGAGTTTCAAATCAGTATCAGCCAAAAAGTTTACCAGCACCGCACACAAGCCGTCAACCAACGAGATGCAGCCCCACACACACGTCAACCTTCATTGGAGGAGAACCGGACAAGACCATCCAACTGCCACAGCTTCTCGACACCACTACCATCCAGCCTCCACTGCCCAGCTGATGTTCAACACCACCGTCCGTAATTCCAACTCCGTTTTATGCGTAAACTTCCTCACATCATGCTTTCTCTCTCCATTCTCTCTCTCTCTCTCTCTCTTTCTCATCACAATATTTCTCCCTTCCACAGTACATTGCCGCCTCCTAGACACCTTGCTGCCGCTTCGTAGCTGCTCTCATGGAGAGTCTCCATCGCACGGCCCCTGTTTGGTTCTGCTCTCATGGACTTTGCAGAAATTGTTATGAAGACGTAACTTCTCTCTCATTTTTCATTTGTCCATGCTCGTCATCAAGCTTTGCTTCTTCATGTTCATGCTTGTTTGTTGATGTAGTTTGTTGAACTTTCTGGGGGGCTGCATGGTGGGTCAGAACCTCCTGCATTTCAGCGGGCGGAAAGGGAGAGAATAGCCATGGAATATGATAATAAGCGGGGGAACGATTCGAATGTTTTCTTAATGCCTTCACTAGGGTCAGAAAACATTGAACAGGTAAATGAAATGGTTGGTCCTTTGTTGCCATTTCTAACTTCTTTATTGTTTGTATTTGTTTTTTATGTTTATGTTAACCAGTTCGAAGTAATTAGGTAATTTATGTATTAGAAAGAAATGGAGGGTGAGGGCTCATGTTTTCTGTTACTGATTCTGAGAATTTATCAACATGTATGCCTAAATTCCAATTTATTATTAGTAACTTAATTTTTGCTTCTTTTATCCGATTTATTTTCTAACTTGAAGGAAGCCAAAAGGCAACCAAGAATGAACTATTGGATCTGAGAGAGAATGATAGTAATTGTAAGTGTTACGTGAAAATATTTTGAATAGAAGTTAAAAGTAGATCCTAGTCCTGTAGTTTCGTACAACACATCTGCAAGCAATTTATATTTAGTAGTATTTAATCTCAGCTGCTGCCATTGGAGATCAGATTGAAATAGAGTTTTACTTACATCCTAGCTACCTTATTCACCTATGAAAACATTAGTGAATCTGGTGTTTTAAGCAATGTGCACGTTGTATTGATTTCTTGTTTTCTTTTTGCAGCACAATATCCGCTTCATTTCCTTTAACAAATATTACTCTTCATTTCCTTTAACATATATTACTCTTTAGAACCTTTAACATATATATCCGCTTCATTCCCAATCACATTTGCCACTTCATCTATTATTCCTTTAACATATATTACTCTCTCTATTAATATTATAGTATGACTTTTCTGATCTTTTCCGGGCTCAACGATTGCATAACAATTTCAAAGAACTATTGGATAAATGTGAAGAAGAGCTATCCATGAAAGAATTGGTCCTAAAGCTAATGACAAACACAATGTAAAGAAGAATTATCCATGAAGATAAATGCCATTAATTTATTCATTATGTCGCCAACATACTATTAGTGGCATTTAAATAAATGCTGCCAATTTATATGATGTGCCGACAATGTAATAGCAGCGGCGTTTATGGTAACGCCGCTATTTTAATTAGTAGCGGCATTTAAATAAATGTCGTTAATATATTCAATGTGTTGCCAACGTTTATGGTAACGCCGCTGTTTTAATTAGTGTTAATTAATGATTTACCTTCCGTTTTTTATTGTTATCAATGTTCTCAGGATCACGTGATCATAGTACTCCTTATTATGCATGTCTTGTCACACTCATTAATGTCGAACATCCTTTCAAAATTTCATGCTAATTAATGTTTTGATTTTCCCCACCTTTAGGTATATATAGTAGTGTCACTTTGCCTTTCCTACTCCATTAGCTAGGCATTAATCCTGGTAGGGACATTACATACTATATATGATCTTGCCTCTTCTGGCCGAGGCCGGCTTGCTTCTTGGGCTGCCTCTTATAAAACCCTCGTCTTTTAGTTCCTGATCATGATTCCCCTAGGCCACCATGACTCATGCACTTAGGGCTGTAAATGAACCAGTTTACTCGATAGCCCGCTCAATACTCGCTCGGTTAAATTACTCGAGTCGAACTTGCCTCGTGAAAAAAAAAAGCTCGTTCGTGAAAGCAAATACCCGCTTGATTAGTAAATGACACATACCCGACAAAACTCGACTCGACTTGGTTAAGGCTCGTTTATGCTCGAATTGACTCGTTAGTTCGATNTGTTTTCTTTTTGCAGCACAATATCCGCTTCATTTCCTTTAACAAATATTACTCTTCATTTCCTTTAACATATATTACTCTTTAGAACCTTTAACATATATATCCGCTTCATTCCCAATCACATTTGCCACTTCATCTATTATTCCTTTAACATATATTACTCTCTCTATTAATATTATAGTATGACTTTTCTGATCTTTTCCGGGCTCAACGATTGCATAACAATTTCAAAGAACTATTGGATAAATGTGAAGAAGAGCTATCCATGAAAGAATTGGTCCTAAAGCTAATGACAAACACAATGTAAAGAAGAATTATCCATGAAGATAAATGCCATTAATTTATTCATTATGTCGCCAACATACTATTAGTGGCATTTAAATAAATGCTGCCAATTTATATGATGTGCCGACAATGTAATAGCAGCGGCGTTTATGGTAACGCCGCTATTTTAATTAGTAGCGGCATTTAAATAAATGTCGTTAATATATTCAATGTGTTGCCAACGTTTATGGTAACGCCGCTGTTTTAATTAGTGTTAATTAATGATTTACCTTCCGTTTTTTATTGTTATCAATGTTCTCAGGATCACGTGATCATAGTACTCCTTATTATGCATGTCTTGTCACACTCATTAATGTCGAACATCCTTTCAAAATTTCATGCTAATTAATGTTTTGATTTTCCCCACCTTTAGGTATATATAGTAGTGTCACTTTGCCTTTCCTACTCCATTAGCTAGGCATTAATCCTGGTAGGGACATTACATACTATATATGATCTTGCCTCTTCTGGCCGAGGCCGGCTTGCTTCTTGGGCTGCCTCTTATAAAACCCTCGTCTTTTAGTTCCTGATCATGATTCCCCTAGGCCACCATGACTCATGCACTTAGGGCTGTAAATGAACCAGTTTACTCGATAGCCCGCTCAATACTCGCTCGGTTAAATTACTCGAGTCGAACTTGCCTCGTGAAAAAAAAAAGCTCGTTCGTGAAAGCAAATACCCGCTTGATTAGTAAATGACACATACCCGACAAAACTCGACTCGACTTGGTTAAGGCTCGTTTATGCTCGAATTGACTCGTTAGTTCGATTCGATTCAAACTCATTCATATATTGATAAATATATATATACATCTATGTATATATACATATATATGTATTAGCTAATAATATAAGCATACCACTTTTATAATTAAATATATAATATGTAATCTAATTATTTATGTCTATATAGTGAATATACTTTATAGGTATATTTTATAATTTGTATAATAATTAGCCGATAAAATTTAATAATGTTATATACTAGTATGTGGAAACCTTATATGAAATAGATATATGCTATCATATTAAGTGTATATATTAATAATATATGTAGGCTAATATATTGTTATTTTGGATAAATATCAATTAGTTAGATATTTTAATTATTTATAAATTTTTCAAGATTTTATAATTCAATAAAGGTATACTTGTTAGTTGTATAAATTCAATATTAGGTTATTTATTTTATTAATTATTAAATCTTATTAAAAAAAAAAAAAAACAATTCGAGCTCGAGCTCGAGCTCCAGCTCGGCTCGACTCGAACTCGTTGTGTGACGAGCTCGAGCTCAAGCTCGAGTTAAGAGTTTATCTTATCGAGTCGAGCTCGAATATAGAACAAAAAAAAAAAAATCTCGAGCTCAGGCTCGAGTGCCAAAGCTCGGCTCGGCTCGGCTCGATTACAGCCCTACAGGCACTGTGAACGTACATCACATGATTCCAATTTGATTCCCTTTGCCTGATCTGTCACCCATCCTTATAAAAAAAAATTAAAAAAAAAAAAAACAGTGATATGCCCAAGGACTATCAGTCTATCATGTACTAGACAAGAAAAACAAGATACTTTGTACCTTTTAGTTTGTAATTTTGTTTTTATTTATGCTCATACGATTGTTTAATGATCTCATGAAACAAAAAGATGTTTAGAAGTTTGTTTTGCCTACAAATTTAATGGTTTACATGAAGTGAAAAAAAATCTGAATGATCTGGTTTCGTTGAGGGTATATGCGTATAATAATAGAGAGAAAAAAAACCATTTTTTTTTTAGTTCCACGACATTAACGAATGGAATTGATCGTTTGCATGCTTAGTACGTACCCATGACTTAAAAGACTTTTCACAGGTTAGATATCAACGTTTGTTTTAGGTTCGTTCGAGAGTACTGAGTTTACACCATTGGCCGAGTTTGTACGCATTTGGCGCCTCGGCACTACAAAGACAGCCTAATCCTCCAGTACCACGATCAATTGTTCAGTTACTCATGTCTCGGCCCATGCATGCGCGCAACTTCCCATTTCTCATGCTTAATTAATGGATATAAATTACTTGGATAAAACCATCTCCTACGTACGTGTTCGATCATTTTCCTGCATGCATATATATATGCAGTTGCGTTAATTAATAAAGCAGATAGCTCACATGCATGTATGCATTGATAATTAATAACGCAACTTCCCATTGTGTTAATCCATAGCCAAAAAGCAAGAAGAAAATGATGGCGTTAATATTTAGCAAAAGTTCAGCACTGCTATTGATGAGCGTGATGATGGTTATGGCGGCATATTTGCAGGTTGGAGAAGCCATTCGATGGAGAATGGACCCGGCATGCTACCGACACTGCTTCCACGGGTGCAGGGTTTTGGGCAAATATGCCAAAGACAGGCACATGCATTGCAGGAACCCTTGCCGGCCGATGTGCCAGACTATGGAATGCATTTTCTGCGATTAATTAATTCGTTAATTTTACAATCAATAATAATAAAAAAAAA
>QEOT01004512.1:99895-189906 GCA_003123785.1 Pterocarya stenoptera
AAAAAAAAAAAAAAACAGTGATATGCCCAAGGACTATCAGTCTATCATGTACTAGACAAGAAAAACAAGATAGTTTGTACCTTTTAGTTTGTAATTTTGTTTTTATTTATGCTCATACGATTCTTTAATGATCTCATGAAACAAAAAGATGTTTAGAAGTTTGTTTTGCCTACAAATTTAATGGTTTACATGAAGTGAAAAAAAATCTGAATGATCTGTTTTCGTTGAGGGTATATGCGTATAATAATAGAGAGAAAAAAAACCATTTTTTTTTTAGTTCCGCGACATTAACGAATGGAATTGATCGTTTGCATGCTTAGTACGTACCCATGACTTAAAAGACTTTTCACAGGTTAGATATCAACGTTTGTTTTAGGTTCGTTCGAGAGTACTGAGTTTACACCATTGGCCGGGTTTGTACGCATTTGGCGCCTCTGCACTACAAAGACAGCCTAATCCTCCAGTACCACGTTCAATTGTTCAGTTACTCATGTCTCGGCCCATGCATGCGCGCAACTTCCCATTTCTCATGCTTAATTAATGGATATAAATTACTTGGATAAAACCATCTCCTACGTACGTGTTCGATCATTTTCCTGCATGCATATATATATGCAGTTGCGTTAATTAATAAAGCAGATAGCTCACATGCATGTATGCATTGATAATTAATAACGCAACTTCCCATTGTGTTAATCCATAGCCAAAAAGCAAGAAGAAAATGATGGCGTTAATATTTAGCAAAAGTTCAGCACTGCTATTGATGAGCGTGATGATGGTTATGGCGGCATATTTGCAGGTTGGAGAAGCCATTCGATGGAGAATGGACCCGGCATGCTACCGACACTGCTTCCACGGGTGCAGGGTTTTGGGCAAATATGCCAAAGACAGGCACATGCATTGCAGGAACCCTTGCCGGCCGATGTGCCAGACTATGGAATGCATTTTCTGCGATTAATTAATTCGTTAATTTTACAATCAATAATAATAAAAAAAAAATTCCACAAATGAATACTAATTCATTTCTGTGCGTACGAGTGAATAAAACGCTTTCATGCATTTGTTAACTATCCATTATATTATGTGTCTGCCTTTTGTTGTCGTATTGCACAGTACTATTAAGTACTGGTGACATAATATACATGCGCATGTATATATATATATTAATAAAATAAATAAATATGTACATTGTTAAATAGATATTTTATTTATACTAATTGCAGATGTAATTTATTACGATTTTATTCATTTCTTTTTTTAATCCTTAAAAAATTAAGGATTATCTGTATGTCACTGTAAGAAAACTGTTTATTTGTGACCAGTTAATTTTAGCGAAATGACTATTTACATCTATTTAAAATATCTAATATGTCTATTTATTAATTTTTTAAAAATATTTGAGAGAATTAATCTTGATTTCATACCATAACTTCGATAATCAATCCTTAATGTACCCCTACTTCGGAAATGACATGACACGGTGCATTCTCTACCTCTTCCGGACACAAATGACTTTCGCTTATTTGATCACAAAATTTTTTAATATCTTTAAAAACAAAACATTTTTAAATTTTAAAAAGATAGATTATTCTAACTTTTTATCCAAATACAAAAATATTTAAAAATTAAAAATATCAAAACAAAAACTACTCTTAAAAAGATTAAATTCAAACATCTTTTCAAATGTGCTTCTCTATTTATAACATAAACAATACATATCAAAATAAATTATCTAAACCTCTACAAGATTTTCCATAATCAATCATATAACATACCACTACAACACATTTGGTTTTTAGTGACAGTTAGGAATTTGTGACAGTCCCTAAACTGTCACTAAAAAGTATTTTCTGTGACGGTTTTTGAAAACCGTCACTAAAGATGGATGAGATTTTTTTTACGTTCCAACGAATGAGAAAATTATGTTCGAATGTCACAAATACGTTCGGACGTGTGGCTACGTACGTGCGAACGTGAAATTTTTTGGCGCAAACGTTCGAACCTTAGTAATTAACGTCCGAACGTTACTTATAAATTTAAATTAAATATGTTCTAATTTTAAATTTATGTGGTTTTTATATTGTATAATTTAGTCTAAAAAATTGACTTGTATACATTTACATATATACAATTTGCAAAATATAATTATATATTTATATATATTTTAAATATTTATGTTTATATATATATATATAAACTTATGTTTATATATATAAATACGTATATATTTATATATACATATTTAAATATATATTTATATTTATGTATATTTGAAGTGCAGTGATTTAGTATTGAAGTTGAAAAATATAACATTAAAGAAGATTGAGAATTGTAATTAAAAAATCATAGATATATTAAATAATATTGTTCCTTTCAAATATTAAAAACAAAATACATAAAATATGATAACTGAATATAAACAACACTCATATAATATCACCATCTGGGAAAGTCATAGAGGCCCGTACCTCTTCAGTCAAGGTATCAACCTTGTCGTTGAGGATATGTACACGGTGTGACATCTCAGCGACAAACACCTTTAGAGGCGCGAGCCGTTCATCGATCGAACGATCGATATGCGCAGTCAGCTGTGAGATCACTGCATCAACCCAAGCAGGCTGCACATCTCCCGTAGATGTACTGGTCGGCTGCTGACCACTACTCCCCACACTAGGCTGGGGCTGCGTCGGAGGAACTAGATCCGCTACAGAGGGTAGCCGACGTCCCCTTGCCTGTCCAATACTACGTCGTTGAGTGGTCATGTCAAGAGGGCTCATCTGATCTTTAGCCAGCTCTAAAGGCTGGGTTGGCACTCCCCGAGCAAGTAGTAGTCGGCTGAGCAGGACATCGTATGGGAGGTTGTCCGTGGAGACGATGCTCGCCTCGTAACAGATCCTGTCAAAGATGAGGAGGGGCAAATCTATGGCATCTCCATGTACCACCCGTATCAAAAACTGTGCCCGAGTCCGACTAAATGTGGTCTTATGTTCCACAGGATCCACGTTTTTTGCAATTATAAGATGCAACATGTGGAAGAATGGAAGCAAATGATTTTGGTGGAAGGAGTTCGGCCTCTCAAGCTGCATGCGGTCTCTCCCTGTGAGGATGTAGAAATCCTCTTTTCGGTCATCATCCGTAGCCGAAGGCTCAGCATCCTCGGCCTCTGACTAGTCTGCATCTCTGGCTGATGATGCATCAAGTGGGCTAGTAGATGATCTAGAAGTGCCTACATCTGCCTCAGTCAATGTCTGAACTCCTCAACGAATTTTGAGCTGGTCAGCGATGACATCAGCTGAAAACTCAAATGTCACACCGCGTACAGTCACGGTGTGAGAGGATGCGTGCTGAGGCATGGAGCACATCTCCATGTATAACTCCTGAACCATAGAGGGATATGCCTTACCCCTCAATGTGCAGATATTTCCCCAGCCTCTACTGAGGAAGACATCTCTCAGGTTGGTTTGCTCCTAGGTGAGCTCGTCGAACTCGTTGATTAGGGCCTCTCGCTTGATCATAACAGAACGAGACCCGATCCGAGCAGTGTCTTGAGTGGCTCCTTTCCTCCCTTGTTTCCTTGAATGCAAATGATGAGCCATCTCCTGAAAATAGAAAATGAAACAAAATTGTGAATACTATTGATGTATATTTGTCTTAATATTAAACTGATTTGCATTACCGTTCGAACATATAAAATATATGTCTGAACGTTACAATGAAACGATTGGACGTATATTAGTAACGTTCGAACGTAAAGATATAACGTTCGGACGTTTAACTAAACGTCCGAACATAGAACGTATCATAAATTTAAATGCTATACGTTCGAACGTTATAAATATACGTTCGGACGTTAAATTGTTAAAAATATTTAAAAAATTAAAAAAACTTACGTTCGAACATTCATTTACACTATCGAACGTAAATGTAGTAACGTTCGAAAATATACGTCCGGACGTGGAAGGCCAACTGTTAGGAAATTGAAACGACATACGTTCAAACGTATTGGTGTAACGTTCAAACGTTACGAGACGGAATGGCTGAGTCAACTCAGCTATTCTCGAAAGCTCGAAATCCTATTTCTACTGGGCTAAATGTCGAAAGGTCACCATAGAAATGAAGTATACACTTCAAGGAACATTTCTACGGTGACCTTTTAGCCAATGGTAACTCATGGTGGCCGAAAAATCGAGTTGAAAATCCGGCCACCACGGGTTTTGGTTTTAATATAAATCGATCCAAATCGATGAATAAAATATCTACTTTTAGATAAAATAAAGATGCGTACCTTTTAGTGACAGTTGTGGCAGAGTTTCACGGTGGCGGTGAAGGAGGAATGCGGCGTCGAAACGGAGAAAAACGGAGAAATGAGTTTCGGGCATTCGGTTTTGGATATATAATACAGTTAACGTTCAAACGTTCGAACGTTCGGACGTTATATTTAGAGGGATAACACTAAGTATGATAAATAAATATTAGTATTTTCAACTTAATAAATAAATAAGTATCAACTAGTTATAATATTGTAAAAATTACAACTTAGAGGGATAACACTAAGTATAATAAATAAACTAATAAATTTTGTATATAATAAATAAATAAGTCTAATTAGTTATAATATTGGACTTATAACAACTTAGAGGGATAACACTAAATATGATAAATAAATATTAGTATTTTCAACTTAATAAATAAATAAGTATCAACTAATTATAATATTGTGAAAATTACAACTTCAAGATATAACACTAAGTATAATAAATAAACTCATAAATTTTGTATATAATAAATAAATAAGTCTAATTAGTTATAATATTGTACTTATAGCAACTTAGAGGGATAACACTAAGTATAATAAATAAACTCATAAATTTTGTATATAATAAATAAATAAATCTAATTAGTTATAATATTGGACTTATAACAACTTAAAGGCATAACACTAAATATAATAAATAAATATAAGGAAAAATGATAATAAATAAATAACTCGTTAATATTATATAACGAGAGAAAATGATCTCGAAGAAATGTCTATCAAATTGCTTGACTCTCAAAGTCTCTCTGGCCTTGAGAGTTGTAAAGGCCAGAAAGTTTGTGACAGTTAAGTAATTAGACTAAAATTTAGACATTTCTTCAAGATCATTCTCCCTCGTTGTGTACGTATATCGGTAGGTGCACCAACATATTCTGTAAATCTCTATCTAGTTCAACAATATAAGACTTCTGAATGTTTTTAACAATTCTAACATTTTTAGTATATATAAGATTCATGTGGTTTTTGAATGAATATGTGTGACATTGCATAAATAACCTTAGACCCGTTCAGGAATTAGTGTACATTTAGGTGCGCACTAATTCCTGAATTGTCCAGTGTGGACAGTTTGGGATTATATCATCTGTATTGCACATTCTTGTTACTCCTACTGAACACGTGTAGTATGAAGTTTCGATGTCTTCCTCTATTGTTCTTCGGGTATACTGTTCGTAGGGTCACAATCCCTCTTAACGAACATGTATACTTAGAGAACTATGGGGAGGTGCTGCCGAAATTTCTACTGTAGAGTGATGGAATATGTGCAATATGGATAATATAATCTCGAATGGGATAGGACCAACTACCTCTATAAAAATTAGCAGTGGCAATTAGAGCATTACATGCATGTGAATTTTCAATGTACATTACCGTGTTACTAATAGATAGAACTTTTTAGAAATGGATAAAAGTTGGATGCGTCTAGGCGATAGACTTGGAACGGATTACGCAGCCTATGTGCGTGGAGTAAGAACCTTTATTGGTTTTGCTCGAGGCTCTGCTGATAGTCGTGGTTGCATTAAGTGTCCATGTCGAGGGTGTAAAAATTTGTGTGCGATAGGATTGGCTGAAGTTGAAAGTCATATATTTGTGAACGGTATGGATCTGGGGTATACCCGATGGGTATTGCATGGTGAGCCGTACGCACAGTCAGCAGATGCATTGTTCGGTCATCCAAATTATTTGGGAGACATGGATGATGATTATGAGTGAGATGAGATGGAGGAGATGTTGGGTGACATTGGAGCTGGGATGTTTATGGATGACGTAGACGACAATGGCTCAAGTGGTCGAGGGAGTGATTCTGAAAACTTTGCTGCAATGTGGGAAGATGCAAAACGCGAGCTTTATCCAGGCTGCACAAAACATTCCAAAATGTCGTTTATTGTGCGGTTACTTCATATTAAGTCATTGTGTGGGATGTCGACGAAAGCAATAAACATGGTATTAGACTTATTTAATGAGGTGCTTCCCGATGGGTCTGTATTGCCAAAGAACTTTTATGAAGCGAAACAGTTGAGAAAGGGATTAGGGTTTGAGTACAAGTCAATACATGCATGCAAGAATGATTGTGTTTTGTTCTGGAAGGAGAACGAAAGAAAAGAAGCATGTCCTGTATGCGGAGAGTCGAGGTGGAAGGCCAAGAAAAATGTGCCTATTAAGGTTTTGCGATATTTTCCCTTGAGACCTAGGTTGCAAAGACTATATATGTGTAAAAAAACAGCTGTTGATATGAGGTGGCACGAGGAGAAAAGAGTTAAGAATGACGCATACATGAGGCACCCAGCTGACTCACTTGCATGGAAATCTTTCGATGATAAATACCCAGAGTTTGGGATAGAGGCTTGGAACGTGCGTTTGGGACTCACTACCGATGGATTCAACCCTTTTGGGAATATGAGTACAAATTATAGCACTTGGCCCGTAGTGTTGATTCCGTACAATCTTCCGCCATGGAGATGCATGAAGACACAAAATTTTTTGTTAACGTTACTTATTCCCTGCCCGAGATCACCTGGGAATGACATTGATGTATTCATGCAGCCGTTGATTGAAGAGTTGAAAGAGTTATGGGAAACAGGCGTCAGAACGTATGATGCATCCACGTCGATAACTTTTCAGATGCATGCTGCAGTATTGTGGACCTTAAATGACTTTCTGGCATATGGAAATCATTCCGGTTGGAGTACTAAAGGGAAGTTAATGTGTCCGACGTGTAATAAAGAAACTGCTAGTGAGTGGTTAACGTATTCTCAAAAGTTGTGCTTCATGGGTCATCGACGTTATCTACCACCAAATCATGCATGGAGAAGCCAATGTGCTAAGTTTGATGGGAGAGTAGAGGACAAAATTGCACCAAATGAGTTATCTGGAGAAGAGATAGTGGAACAACTGGAACATATTAGAGCGAACAATTTTGGCAAAGGTCGGGGTAAGAATAAAAGAAAAAGAGGTGAAGCAGAATTGAATTGGACAAAACGTAGTATTTTTTTTGACTTGTCATATTGGTCGTCCTGCATGTTGCGAAATAGTTTGGATGTAATGCACATAGAGAAGAATATATGTGATAATATACTGGGTACATTGATGAGCATTAATAAAAAGACAAATGACACGATCAAGACAAGGAAAGATCTTGAGAGAATGAGAATTAAACATAATCTACATTTGCGAGTGGACGGCAATAGGGTGATCATGCCGCATGCATGTTTTACGATGACCAGGGAGGAGAGGATGGATTTCTGCGAATGGTTGCAAGGTGTGAAGTTGCCAGATGGTTATGCCTCAAATATCGGTAGATGCGTGAGTCCTATTGATTGGAAAATTAGTGGATTGAAAAGTCATGATAGCCACGTTCTTTTGCAGAAGTTATTACCGGTGGGAATTCGTTGGAAGCTGACATCTAATGTACGTGTCGCCATTACTGAACTATGTATGTTTTTTAAAGATTTATGCGCTCGAGTAGTAAATCGAGATATGTTACAGAAGATGGAAGAAGATATTGCTTCCATACTTTGTAAATTTGAGCAGATTTTTCCACTAGCATTTTTTGATGTCATGGTCCATTTAGCAATACACTTATCTCGGGAGGCATTATTGGTTGGTCAGGTGCAGTTCCGTTGGATGTATCTAGTTGAAAGATATTTGGGTCGTTTAAAGCGCATTGTTGGGAATAAAGCTAGAGCTGAGGGTTCAATAGCATAGGCCTATATACACGATGAATGGTTAACGTTTTGCTCTCTAT
Organism: Pterocarya stenoptera; assembly: GCA_003123785.1. Classification (NCBI taxonomy): domain Eukaryota; kingdom Viridiplantae; phylum Streptophyta; class Magnoliopsida; order Fagales; family Juglandaceae; genus Pterocarya; species Pterocarya stenoptera. Next base: position 107,953 of record QEOT01004512.1, read on the forward strand.
ATCTTCGTGGTGTTGAGACACGAATTAATCGTCAAGAGCGAAATGCTGATCTTGAGGCTCCACCTCCTCATGAGTTATCAGTGTTTTCCCAGAATGTACGACCCTTGGGTACACAAACGGGTTACGATTTAATTGATAGAGAGTTGGCTAAAGTTTGTTGGTACGTGTTAAATAATTGCCGAGAGATTGATTGCTATCTCAGGTATGTTGTTGCATGCTTTGAGAAATTATAGTCAAATGTCGTTTAATTATAACTTTTGCAAGAAAATATTATTTTCTTTTGCACATATATACAGTGATCACATGGATAAACTTAAGATGGAATGCGTAGAGAATATAGAGGCAAGACACGAGGAAGAATTTCCCGAATGGTTTGAACAACGTGTATGAACTAAAACTACATTGTGATTATTTGATTTATAATGTTTTAATTCTGGGTTACTTTTAATACATATATATTATTGAAATTGATAGATTTTGGAACAACGTGCTCATGATCCCGGATCAATTTCTTCTGAATTGTATGCATTGGCCCGTGGTCCCTCTAATAGAACACTTCGATACACTGTATGAACGGTTCGAGGTTATACTCTGGACCGTGAATGTAATAGAAAGTCTCAAAACTGTGGCATGTTGGTCGAGGGAAGTCATGGAACAGACGATATTGACTATTATGGTGTCATACGTGATATTATCGGATTGAAATATCTGGGTGGGGTCTGTAACATATGTCTTTAAGTGTGATTGGTGGGACTTAGGCGGTGGTCGGATGTCGATACATAGGGATAATAACTTTATGAGTGTTAATACAGCATCTAAATGGTACGAAGATGATCCATTCGTATTGGCTTGTCAAGCTACCCAAGTCTATTACTTGATTGATCCAATGAAAAGTGTTGATGAAGATAGCGGAGAGATAACTTGGCGAGTAGTACAGAAATTCATCCCTCGAAATATTTATGAAGCAGGAACGAGTGTGGATTACGAGAATAATAGAGATGAAGATGACACTCCGATAGTAGAGGCTTACCAAGAAGATGGAGAGGGTATTAACTTGTTTGTTGACCTCGGTGCACTCGAGTTGCTCCCCTTGTGTAGAGATGACGTCTCACCCGTCCTTCTTGACCCGCCCGTATTAAATGATCATTCAATTCAAGTTAGTGAAGAAGAAGAAGGAGAAGAGTCAGAAGAAGATGAAGCAGAATCCGGGGAGGAAGTAGATAAGGAGGACGAAGAAGAGGTTGATGACGACGACGAAGATGCTATTGAGGGTGATTCTGAAACAAGCATGGAAAATACATCCGAAGATGAAAAATAAAAGTATTAAATATTTTATTCATATATGTAACTATAAAATATTTAACTTTTCAATAATTTTTTCTAATTAATTTTCTTTATCATATTAATCATGCCTCAAGGATGCCGCCAAAACGACAACGAAGAAATTTACCCCCTCCGCCTAGTCCAAGTCCCGAACCTATTGAGGACTCCCTGCCCGAGTGTTTCCCTCCTGAAGATCAAGTGCAGACACAAGAGAACGACAATCAGTCGACACCTACCAATAAGAAAATAATAACATAGTTAATTATATATCAATACTTTTATCTCAATAACTATATAGATAATATTATATTATATCTAATAGTTGATGCATCCACTCGTTGCGGTCGTGGTTATACACGTGGCATTTCTCTTGAGAAATGCCGAAGGCATGGAAAGCTCAAGGTCAACATTCCTGATAATTCCACTGGAGGCGTGGATGATAGTGCAGCAGCGCTTTCATCATATATTGGTACAGTTGTCCGAGCTTATACTCCATTATATGTGTGATCATGGCGAGATGTTTCGCTCGAGATTAAGGAGCACATTCGGACCCGTGTGCTGGTGAGTTTACGTTGAGAGTACATATGTTGTATACTATATTAGTATATTATATTTTTGACGTAATTCGCTTATTAGGATGAATTCGAACTCGACTTTGGCCGTAGCGAAGATTTGAGAACTGTGAATGGGTTGATGGCTACAGTATTCCGACGTCACAAGGGATGATGTCATGACCACTTCAAGAAGTTTGAGACGGTTGAAGAGGCTGCGCAATCCCCTTTCCAACAGATGAAGTTAGACGATTGGAGAAAGTGTTGTGATCTTTTCGCAACTTCAGATTATCAGGTATTATAGATTAATAATATCTAATGATTATTTACATATATATATTTGGGCTATATATTTTATGTATATATATCAATTAACATTCTTAATTAATTTTGTAGCATTTAAGTTCTACGAATGCTAATAATAGATCCGCTTTGACTGTTCACCATCGTGTTGGTTCAAGATCATTCCATCGTCTTGCTGAGAAAATGGTAATTAATAATATTATAGAATATATTTATTTATTTAACTATTTTTATTTAAGTACTAATATTATCTTTTTAAAATTGCTAATGTGGCTTTGTTAGAAACGTGATGATCCAGAAAATTTTTCCCTCATTTATGTCTACGCTGCTGCTCACACTAATGAGAGTAGTGAGTGGATGAATCCTATCACTGCAGATAATTATGTAAGCGTTGTTATTTTTGTTAAATAAATTATGCAACATGTGAAAACTTTATTTTTTATTTCTTTTAATACGTTACTTATTGTGTGTTTTCTTTGACATGACAGGAAAAAATGATGGAGATACAGTTAGTTTTTGGAGAATCCTCTCCGAGTGACATAGACATATTCACGCAAGTGCTCGGGCCCAACTCTAGTATGACAAGAGGTTGGGACGATCTTTCAAGCATTCTGGTTCATCCTCCTCATCCTCTTCAACTTCACAAATTAATAATCTTACCAAAGATTTGGAAGCCGCACGACGCGAGAATGAGTATATGAGGTCGAGGCAGCAAGAGTTGGAGTCCCTCTTAGAGCGACAATCTCATTTAGAGACGCGTTTGTAGGACCAACAGAAAAATCAGGAAGAAAGAATGCGCAATGAAGTCCAACAGCAAGTGCAGCAGGAGATGATGGTGCAAATGGAGCGTGTTATGTCATTGCAACAGAAGCAAGGTGGGCGAGGAAAGAAGAAATGAATTCTCTCACTTTAATTTGTGTACATAACTTTTACTATCTAATTTTAGAACTTTTTAAGACATTGGTAGTTATAGAATATTTATGGTGTGTAATATGATACAATTAGTATATTTTTTAATTTCTTAATTTTATGAATTTAGTGTATTTCTTATCTATACGTTCGAATGTAAAAAAAAAAACGTTCCAACAAGATTTCACATTCGAACATACGTTCAAACGTAAATACACGATTTGACAATTAACGTTTGAACACACGTCCGAACGTTATCATCGTTACATTTGGATTGTGTTCCCATAACGTTCGAACATAAATTCGAACGTTTAATGCGTTCGAACGTATAAATGTCCGAACGCAAATATTATACATTCGAACTATAATCAATCAACGAACGTCAACTTATGACATTCGAACGTAAATTGCTCGGGTTGGCGTTTTGACGTAAAAATTTACATCCGAATGTTACTTTCTATGACAGTTTTCAAGCATCACAAAAAAATATAACGTTCGAACGTCATTCTGAACGGAACAACTCCAACCGTCACTAAAAATACTTTTAGTGACGGTTCAATAGTAAAGTGTCACTAAATGTATTCTGTGACGCATATTAGGTGACAGTCGTGATGACGGTTTCAAACCTTCACCAAATGTCTTTAGTGACGTTTCTTTGATTTTTGGTGACGGTTTTCTCTGTCACAAAAGGCAAATTATGTTGTAGTGTACGCCACATTTGGTGCCAGAGAACTTCCAGATGCTTGAAGCCTCCTCATGAATCGATCATTTGTCTCTCACTACAACAAATAAGGTCTTTTGGGACAAAAAGTTTCGTTCCAAAAGATAGGATTTTTGTCCCAACATATAATCATCCCCAGGTCATCCCAATATCATTGTCCCAAAACATATTTTGTGACGAAAATCACAATTCGACCCAAAAAATATCTTTTGGGACAAGATTTTGCTGAACCATTCGATCACGGTCGAATGAAATTTTTCTTTCTGAGACGATTGAAATTTGTCTCAGGAAGTTGTTCGAACGGCCAAAAAAATGTTCGAGCAATATTTCTGTTCGAACGGGTTCTTCATGGCCAGTTGATCAATAGTAGTCTATTCAACTAAATAGACATAAAGAAACGTTCGAACAAACAAATTGATGATCGAACGTAAATTATATTAATTTTTTATAATTGAATAAGTCGTTCGAACGCGTATGGAATGGAAAGAGTGAGTTGCTTGTTCGAACGGTGCAACGTTTTTACCATTCGAACTCTAACTTGTGATGTTCGAACGGTTGTGGCCGATGTATATATGTTCGAACGTTTGATGATCATTTGAACGGTTAGTATTTTCATGGAGAATACTAATTTAAAACCAAATAGATATTAATATTTCAAAAATACATTAGAATATAAATAAAACTAATCTAATAAGTCAGAACAAAATAAATAAAATGTAATAATACTAATAATGTTACCAGTACATAATTTTATAAATCTAAAAATTTATGTAAAAGAAAGAAAATCAATTGCTTGGAGGCTTGAATTGTTGCATAAGTGTCTGCATTTGTAGTTGCATCTCTCTTTATTGATCTTCTTGCTATTTTATGTGCATCTCCATGTCTGCTTGTTTCGTCAATTGAGCCTCTAACCCATGCTGTTTTGCAGCCAATTCTTCAATCATAGAATTCGCATTCTCTAATGCAATGACAGTAGTACTTGACGTTGATGAAAAGCCTGAAGGCTTTACACAGCAATCCAAACCCATCAAATATCCTGAACGCTGATCCAGAACTTGTGTAGGAACTTCAACATCACTTGTTGATGAATTTAGATCTAATGCAGCTTCAATACGGAGGGCAACCATTTTATCCTACACACAACATATAAAATTAATATTGACACAATAATTTAAATATGTTTAATTAAACAAATTATAATACTTACATAATTCTCACGAGCATCAGGATAAGTCCATTCTTTACTACTATTAGTATGTGATGTAGCATATAATTTTGTCAGATCATAATTGGTGTCTGACTCTTTCTACAAGAGACATTATTAAGATATAAAGTTAATATTAAAAATAAACTATATAGAATAAAAAAAGGGTACATTACCAATTTCAGAGAGAGACGGAGGAAAGATCTTGAGCCTACATGATGATGAATCTTCAATTTCGATCTATTTGTTTTGTTTATAGAACTTTGCTCCTGCATTGAAGTTGTAAAAATTAGTAAGTGAAAATTACAAATAGGACACATAAAGAATTCATTTAATTTACCTTATATGATGGATCCTCAAACATGTTGCAAAAGTTTTCCCAATCTTCAGGTTGGACATCCTGAAAAGGATGCTGGCGTGCATCTTCCTTGTTGTCGTATTTCTTGTAATGCTCGTGACACCTTGCTTTATACTTGCAGAATGCATTACACACCAGCTCATCAACAATCTTACACTCCTCTCTCCAACCAAAATTTAGTTCAAAATCATCATTGAAAAAGTATATACACAAAGATATTATCATTTAGAATATCAAATAATATAATATAAATTTATTATTTAAATATTACGTACCAAACAAAGCTTCTTTATAAGCTCTTTCACATTTTGCTGGACTTTATGCCATGAACTCATAGCCAAAGGTTCATAAGTCCGTGTAAGAGCACCAACATGCGATACAAGTCAAGCTGCTTGTTGTCCCTCGCTTCCGATACGTTCTTCAGGAATGTTAACCTTAATCTTAACCCTTTTACAAAATTTCTCTAACGTCACGCATCTAGTAGTGTCTCGTCCGTGATGAGATTGTACTGTTATCTCTATAAAATAATATTTAGTTATTTACCTCGTATCAATTATCAATTATCTTAATTGAAAAAATGAGTATTAGCTATTTACCTTGTTCTGTAGAGTTAGTCTCTAATGGTGAGTCAGACAGAGAGCTAGGAACAGGTGGAGATGGGATGTGAACTTCCTTCCTCTTTGGTGGCATAATTGCGAGATACTGTATAATGTGAACACAAAACTGGTCAATCATCTGTATCAGTTTCATCTGTAGATTCGCTCTCATCATCATCATCTGTAGATACTTCAAATGACTCAACACTTTGATCAACTGTCGTATAAACTATTTCAGCCTCAATATCTTCCCTATGTAATTGGATCATCTCATATTGACTCAAATTCACAAATAAGTTAATGACAGGTTTACTCTCTTGATATGCTTCTTGAGTAGAGAGATCATCTTCTTCTTTATCTTGTCTTTCCGCCTCAGGGATAACATCATAAATATTTTTAGGAGAAAACTTTTGTATTACTTGCCATTGATTTCCTAACTTAGGATTGTCTAAATAGAATACTTGAGAAACCAAAACAAAAGGATCATCTTCATACCATTATGTATTAATACTCAGAAAATATTCATTGTGGCATTTTCTCCTTCAAGGATTGCTTAAATTCCACCAATCATACTTAAATATATAAACCACAAGCTCCCCCACATATCTAATTCCAATTATATCTACGATAACTCCATAGAAATCAACGTTGTCTCCATCATGACTCCCTTCGACAATGATACCACTATTTTGTGTTTTCCTATAAAGTTCTCGATAAATTGTGTGATACTTACTTCCTCAAGAAATACATGCAGAATATCTAGCAGCGCATCTCGAGGGCCACGCGCCAATGCATATAGTTCGTCTGATATATCGTTCGGATTACTCGCATGCATTTGTACAACCTACATATTAAATAAAGCATAAACATACAACCGTTAACAATCCAATCTATTTTTTAAGTTAGTGTAGAACTGCATCTGTGTTAATGTCATTACCCGTTGTTCGAACCATTTTAGGAACTCCTATTCATGTCTCTAGTCTATATCATTTAGTCTTAGTTCTTTGAGCACATTAATATGATCATTAAAATTAAACATTACCAACAATAAGTATATTCGTATAATTATTTAATAAGTAAATTCAATGATTAATTAACAATTTATTTGAATTTACTTCAAGTGGCTTTCTATCTCAAGACAATTGTTTAGCACATACCACTGAACTTTCTCGAACTCCATTCCACATAAATCATAATTACGTTGAGCACCAAGTGGACGTACTTGTTGGAAAAATACAAAAAATCAGTTCCATTGTCTTGCTTGGTCAACATCAAAGTTTCTTTCTGGCTGATCAAACCTTATGTCAACGCCGTGGAAGTATTTGGAACAGAATGTATGCTACTCATCATCAATATATGTTTATGCAATTGATCCTTTTGGGCGGGCCTTGTTACCCACTATGCATTTCAACTTTTCAAGAAACCATTCAATGGAATACATCCATCTATACTGGACTAGTCTTGGAAGTTGAGCCTCACGTGGAAAATGAACGGCTAAGTGAACCATGATGTCGAAGAATGATGGTGGGTAAATACTCTCTAACACACACAATATTAATCTTCTACAACCACTCACAAAATGTAGCCCTTTCATTCATTGACAATGTATACCACCCAATTGGCATGTAGACAGACGAATTTTTTTGTTGCAAGTGCATTTTAGGTCTGATTCCCAACCACTTTAGATCTTTCTGTAAGTTTATATTATCCTTCGTTTTACCTTCAATTGACATTAATGTTCTTAACACGGACTCGCATATATTTTTCTTAATATGCATAACTTCGAGACTATGCCGCAATTTTAACGTCGACCAGTAGGAGAGTTCAAAAAATATACTCTTCTTTGTTCAATTCAACTCATTCGCACTTCGTTTTCTCTTACATTGTGTTTTACCAAAATCATTACTTTCAACATCTAAAAACTGTGCAATAACATATTTACTAGACAAGAATGGTGGAGGGTGCCCCATTCAACAGTGCCATCAAACATCCTACCATTTCCACACCATCTGTGGTCACCATCAATGGAAAGTGACGTACAACCTTCTGTGGCACATTATGCTTCTCACTTGTCCATTTTGATTCATGGCAAATGGGACACTCGTTTAGCTGCTCATTCTCTCGCCAAAATAATACACAATCATTCTTACATGCATGTATTACATTGTAATCAAACCCGAGTCCACTTTTAAACTATTTTGCTTATAAGAAGTTGTGGGGTAAAATATTGTCTGATGGAAGTGCCTCTTTAAACAGCTCAAGCAACATATTGACAACCTTAATAGATATCGGCACATGGATTTTATATGAAGCAGTCTAACTGTAAATGACAACTTACTGTATCTTCTATACCTTGGATATAACTCACGTTGTGAATCATTTCACAAGTGGGTAAAAGTGTTATGGCCCGAGGCATTTGAATTTGATTGGTCTGTGTCACCTTCATCCATAAACATTCCCACACCAATGTCGCCCATCATTTGTTTCATATTCTCTTCAAAATCGTCACTAATAACCTCAGGATATGTATATTCATTGATGTCTTCACCTTCATTTCGAAGTTCGAATGACATTGGATACGGTTATCCGTGTAAGACCTAATCGGTATAACCTTGCTTAATACCTTTGACAAACAGATGCTCTTTGATCAATTCTATCTTATGAAAATGCAAATCCTTGCATTGTCGGCATGGATATCTAATACGACCGTTACTGTCAACTGTACAGGATGCGAACTCCAATATTCTTAACACCTTCAGCATATACATTGTAATCCTCACCCGACCAATCTTTAGTTGGCATCCAAGTCTTATCCATGTCTAATATCCTATTGCAAATAGTCATGTGTATCAAGAAACAAATCATTGCAAAAACATATTTAAATTTCTTCCTTTCACCGGTTAGTTGGTCCTATCCCATTCGGGATTGTAAGATCATAATCGCCAAACTACCAACTATTATCTGTCACGTCCAACAAAATTTCGGCAGCATCTCCCCATAATTCTCCAGATATGCTCGTTTGGTCGTGCGCACGCACCATTACCAAAACTGTATATCCAGAGGACAATAAGGGATGACTTCCAAAATCATAATGTCAGATGCAATAGATATAGTTGGATAGTTTGCTAGAATGATCTTACAATCCCAAACTGTCTACTTTGGACAATTCAAGAGTTATCAATCAACTGTTCAATATGATTGATAACTCTCGAATGAGTCTAAGATTTATTTCAATGCAAAGTACAAGATACGAAATTAAAACACAAAAACAATACAAGATACGAGAATCCATAAATCTTAATTATGTATTTTAATTATTATGTATTTTAAGTATGATAAATATTTAGTGTATTTAAAGTATCCTTAATATCTTAAATATTAAGCGTATTGTAAGTATAATAATTAATATATTTTTTAATATTAAGTGTATTTTAAATATCCTTAGTATATTAAATTTAAGTATCCTTAGTATATTAAATATAAAGTGTATTTTAACTATCATTTTGTAAGTTATTTTACAGTTTATTTTTATTGTTTTATAGTTTTATTCGTTTCTCTAGAAAAATTATATTTTTCCATCAAAAGGCATTGTAGAACACCACAAATCCACCTTAGGATGCTAGGAAATGAAGAGTAGTATGTGTTTTGTCGAAGAAACCAACCGAATCGATGTATTTAATGTGTTTTCATGGCCTCTGAGTTGACTTAGCCATGGGTGAGCTCGATCTATTTTCCATTCGAAAGGGTTTAACCTATCCGATTGAACGCTTTTGTGACATTTGAACGGTTTGAGCCAAACAAGATGTTGTCCGTTCGACCACTTTTTTGCCTGGTCGAACGTTTTAATATCCGTTCGACCACTAAATATACCATTTGAACAAATAACTTTATATTAACTTATTAATTTATTTTCATGGTTTTATTAAATTGCTATTACTATATAATTTTGTGAATATTTTCTCATATTATATTTTATCACTAATGTTGAATATATATTTTATTTTTAAATTTCAGGTTCATAATAATGTCTTATAGGGGTCGTAAACGTGGCAGATCAGATGAACCTTCCATCCAAACAGTTCGAGAGCAGACTGTTTTACTATAGCAATCAGTATTCAACGATCGTGGTTGGGCACCAATCCTAGATCAACGAGAAGAAGCAATGGAGCTCATTTGCTATATTGACATCGTCGTTGAGTTCTATAAAGAGTTCGGTGGTGCCAATCCAGACGATGGAGGGCATACAGGATCTATGTCCGAGGAGCTCCTGTTATATTTTTAGCGGACGGACTCGCTGCATATTCCAGTATTCCTAGGCTGATTGATGCCTATCCGAACCTGTTGCCTAAAGAGTCTGATCCTTCAAGTGATGCAGAGATGGCTCAAAACGAGGGACCGGTTTACACAGATGAGGTCGATACACTTGCTGATCATGAGGTCAGAAACCTGATTGTTGGTCCAGATGCTCCAGTGTATGATAGGAAGAAGAGCATTAGGCATGTAGATTTATCTTCTTTCTTCAAGATCATGAATCTGATCATTGCCAACAATATTGACCCTTAGCAGCATAAAACTAAGGTTGGCATGGATCGAGTGAAATTTATGATATGGGTCGCTCATGGCATTCCGATCGACCTCGTGGGGTATATATTTGAGAGCATCCGATCAGAGACTCGGTACATTATGACAGATATATTGCCGTTCGGGATCCTGATCACTCGATTTTTGCTACATTCCAGGGTCGTGCCAGATGTTGCCAAGCATGCACGGGAGCCAATGTGACCGATCAACAGCACCACCTTGTACGGAGCGCAGGACACTCGAGACTTCATTTTCGAGGACCTGTTCTTGACTGGGCCAAGGTGTCATGCACATCTATTCGCGAGGAGATGGACGACATACTGCGTGCTGAGATCGGCATACACATCAACGGTGATCGATGCAGTGCATACTACCATGTCTGAGTTGAGTACAGAGATTACTGCTAGCATCTCTGAGTTACGTATAGAGATTAATGCTAGCATCTCTGAGTTATGTACAGAGATTTATGCCAGTAATGCAACTTAGGTCATGCTCAGTACTCGACTGACACAGGTAGAGAGACGATTAGCTGCAGTTGAGGATGTGTGCAGAGACCTCGCATGACAGTAGTTTCTATCTTTTATTTATATTTTTTTTGTTATAGTTATGGACAGTATATGGTGTTTTGATAATTTGCTTTAGTTATAAATTAAATATTTTTTGTTTTTCTAAATTAATTATTGATTTATATTATGTGGTGTATGATTGATAATATTTATTTAACTAAAAATCTTATTTAACATAAAAGAAATCATTCAAATATTTTTAAATTAATTACATAAAATTAATTTATGAATTCGTATATATGATATATATATATGCTTTTTTTATATTTTGAGTTATGTATATAAATTAATATTATACGTTCGAATGTATAAATGTGGTATTCGAATATGTTTGAACTAAATATTTTCCGTTCGAACGGTCTAGAAACCTTCCTACCAAATTTTGCCACCAAATCTTTTTCGTTCGAACAAGAAAATTTATGTTCGAACGGTTTTAAACTTTTCCCGGAAAAATAAATTACTTCCCCGCCAAGATTTGTACGTTTGACTAGATTTTTTTCTGTTCTCACGGACAAAACTTTTTGAGACGATGTAATTCGTCACTGAAGATCCTGTTTGACCATTTATCTCGTCGAACGGTTTTGTAAATTCATCCATTTCTGGGATAAAATAAATTTCATCCCTAAAAGTCAAATTTGTTGTAGTGTTTGGCTACATTTAAATATAGTCTCTAATATATACATCTCCAAGGGTCATCTTCTTGATTTTTCGTTCCCTTACCTTTGTTCTCATTTCTTGTTTTCTATCCTTCTTCCCTTGCCTACAAATTCTATGTAGGCGAAGAGATATAGCCACTGGGCTGAGAGAAACAAGTTCCAAGTCAATGACACTCTCGGTAGGCAATTTAGTTTTCATGCAGAAATAGGTTCTCATCGATTTTATTCCATCGTAAATGTCCCAAAAAACGAAGGAGATGGCATTTCTGTTTACCATTAAATCGTTGAGAAAAGTCAATTGAGGCGATATATATCATCGCAAAAGGTTAATAAATCACCGAAAATGACTAGATCTTTTTTCCAGCGAGTATGAATTATCGCCGCCATTATGTATTCCCAACATGTTATTGTTACCAAAATAGAGCTTTTACGGCGATCACAGATCGCCGCAAATAAGTTTAATGGACAAAAAATAATATATTTTCGATGAAGTGTACTCGCCGAAAAATGTTTTTGCGACAAACATTATTCACTGCAAGAATACATTTCCGTTGAAAATAGGCATTGCAAATAAAATTTTTTCTGACGAATTTGGATTGTGACGCTAAAAGTGTATTTGTGACATACGTTAATCGTTGCAAAAATATATTTTTGACGAAAAAGGGTTCTTTTGCATCGCAGCAAATAATCTGTTACAAAAAAAAAAAAAAAAACTAGTGAAATGTTTCACTAATACTAGTACTACTATCTTCTTCACTTCATTATTGCAAAATCAGTACTAGTACTAGTATCTTCATAAAATAGCAAAAGAAAAATCCCAAAATCTGTAATAACTACACTAAGTGAGTTTATATGAAAACACATCATCCAACACTCCCTCTATGATGCTCAGATCAACATCGTCTAGCCATAATAAATACTTTGGCATGATAGTAATAGGGCATTTATTTAATAAATATACAATCTGGTTGACATACATGAACACGATTTATCTATGTGCAAAGACAACTAAAATTCAATAAGAGCACTTGAAAATCCCTTTGTTGAGCTAGAAGATGAACAACACATTCATAGGACAAAGCACATCCAATACCCATCCTCCATACACATACAATCCAATCCACATCAACTCAAGTTCCCATTCATGAATACATAGAGTTGGGTTATTGATTGAGTTAGGTCATTACATAGAGTTTGGTGCCCTTATAACCCTAAAGCAGCTAGTGTAGATTTACACCATATAAGACAATTTCTGTTAGAAGACAATTTCTTTAATGTGATTAGAATTTCTGTTAAAAGACAATTTATTTAATAAGTTGGATTAATATACAAGGCATAAACATGCACAAATTAGCATATAAAACCAAACAAGAGGAAAAACAAAAAACAATATTCCAAACACAGCAAAAGCAGAAAAGATCCAACTATTGCATACCTTGCGATACCTATAGGTTCTAGCTCTATCTATCAGCAAAAATAGGTTCTACTTGCAAGCAAGAAAAGTGTTTAGCAATTTTAATGATGCAGCAATTATTGTGTTCAGCTTCATAACTGTTCAATAATTTTAACAACAACAACGTACTCTAAAAAATGATATTTGCAGAGAGCATTCACGTTGTATCAACTAGGTTCTTAGAATTTTAGGCATTATAGGATGAAAAGAAGGGTGTTAGAATAGACCAATCCACAATTTGTAATAGAACATACACTTACTTTAACCCCCACCCTCCACCTCCAAAAAAACAAAAAATAGAACAAAAGTATTCTTAAAAAATATATATATATATATATATATTAAGACCCCTCCATGTTCAACTTTACATCTCAACCGCCCTCAATGGATGATGATGCGTATCCAAATTTTGCTGATTACAAGGAATAATCCATTAAAATTAAGGAGACTTTTGTAACTTGTCAAGGTGACATTTGTAGAAACCTGACGAGTACATGATAGGAAAAAGTATTAATAAAGCATCAGAAACAAAGAAAGACCAGTGCCAAGCAGAACAAACACTTTCATGATAGAAGAATGGGAAGCTAGAACTTATCGTTATTTCAAAAAGCATTGGTCATAGCATTACCTGAGAGCATTGAAATCTTTGGTGTTTCAGCCATTTCATTTTCCAGTAATGCAGTAAATTAAAATCACCAATATTATTGATGTATTCCTGATGGTAGCTATTTATAGTTAATATAGTGTAACACCCCGCTCCCCAATAAAGACATTTTAGAATTTTTGGGAAACCAGTGTGGTACTACTAAATTTGAACTTAAAAACTTTTCATTTTAACGTGCTAGATACAAAAGATTCTATAAATAAAATGAAATTTAATAAATATTTAAAAGTTCAAAATAGAGTTTGTGGAAGCATTTATTAAAAAAAATATGAAAGTCTCATGTGCTTATTAGAATAATTTATTTAAACTTTAAACCATAAAACTAATCATAGCATAATCTGTCTAGGCCTCTGCCTCGCCTCCTGGGATCAATTCATGTCCTGCAGTCTCATCCTCATAAATGTCATCACATGGGGTGGTTTAAAAACATGAAATAAACTAAAATGAGTCGGATATTCAATAAGCAACACATCATACAGTAAACATAATAAATATAAGGTTTCTTGAAAAAATATGCATACTCATAAATACATACGTAAATAAAATGAATATGAACATGAACTTATCTTTCACTTATCATAGGCCGACACCCACTGTTGACCCCCACGAGTTAGGGTTAGCAAATCTAAGTAGATTCTGATTCCGCTTGTGGCCACGAGTTATGGAATCCATATATAAGGAAGACATACTGGGTGCACTACCGGTATATACAACTTGACAATGCAATATGCCCATAACATAGGTACCATTTTCATATCATAACATAGGCCGTTACATATCTTATCATAATCATACTTGCATACTTGTCATATCATGAATTTCAAAAGAAATCGCATGCATACTTGTCATATTCTATCATATCATAGATTTCAAATGAAATCGCATTCTTTCATAATTTCCATGATACATGTTTCCTCACATAAAATTATGACTTTTCATAAATATTTTAATGTATAAATCTTCACATAAAATCATGCATGGCTTTTCATAAATTATTTTAATGCATAACTCCCACATAGAATCATGTCTTTTCATAAATCTTTTGATGCATAACTGCTTTCATAAAATCATGAATTTTCATGAATAACTTATGTATAATTCTTCACAAAAAATCATGAATTTTCATAATTTTATCATGTCTTGTGTATGTAAAAAGGGGCTTCTAGTAGAGGGTGTACATGTATAATATTTTTATAAAAGACAAGCAGTTTATTTGCTAATAACGCATGGCTTTAAGCCATGCGTTACAGCCATTAATTTGGCAATTAGGTTGGCCTTTAAGGCTAGTCGTGTGTGGGTGGACTATAAATAGTCCCTCTCAATTTGGTTTGGGCACCATTTGAAATACACAAGAACTCTCTCTCTTTTTGTTCTATCTTGATAAGATATTTAAGATGTGGATTTGTTAAGTGTTATTCTAATTTTATACTACGTAGTACATTTCGCCACTAAGAGGAAACACTTGAGATCTGTCAATCTGGAGAAACATGTGGAGCAATTTTATAATTTGAGCTTGAGGTATTTTTCCGCTGTACTTTCTTACATTGGTATCAGAGACGGGTTAAATTGTTCCTAGTTTATATATTTTTTTTTCTTGCATATGCTTGAAATCTGGGTGCTATTTTTTTGTCCTCCATTTTTTTTTAATCAAGTTCAGTGCGCAGAGGTGTTGCCCAGTTTTTTTAAGCTAGCCACCATGGCTGAGCACTGCAAGGTGCTAGCACCACCCACCCAAGCTGCAGCACCGCAAGGTGCTAGGCGCACCACTAAGAAGGTGCTGCAAGGACCACCGTGAGGCGTTGGGCGCACCAACGCAATGGTGCAGCGTGCACCAGGGTGGCATTGCAAGCACCACAGAGGTGCTGCACGCACCAGGGTAGTGCTGCACGCACCACAGAGGTGTTGCCCGCACCAGAGAGGTGCTGCGTGCACCACCGTGGTGTAGCGTACACCAGAGAGGTGGTGCGGCAGCACCCAGTAGCTTGGAGTTGGTCATTCTGGCAGTGGAAGTAGCTGAGGCTGCTTGTGGTTGAAGAAGACAAAAGTCTTCTGTTAACACACGGTCTGGGCTTGGGCCCTTCGACCCGTTAATTGTTTTTTAAAACAAAATGAAATCTGGGCTTGGGCCATTCGGCCCTTCTGTGTTTAAAAAAAACAAAAAAAGGTCTAGGCCATTTTCGACCCAACACTGTTTAAGCCCATTTTTTTAAAAATACAAAATAAAATAGAAGGAGAGGAAAGTAGCACCCTGGGATTCGAACCCAAGACCACCGGTTAAACAAGGGCAACACGCACCACTGAGTTGCGACTTTCCTTTGATTTAGGTGGGGGTTTTTTAGATGTATTTATTATACATTTATTTTGTTTTTATAAAAAAAAGGGAAATTTTTTTGCATGATTTAATATATGCTTAGATATATTGTTATATTACATGTGATCTTTTATTTAATGTTTTAGATTAAATATGATTACATGTGAATATATGGTTATATTCATGTTATTTTTTTTTTAATTCCAAAATGTTATATTACATGTGATCTTTCATTTAATATTTTAGATTAAATATGATTACATGTATGTGTGAATTGAACATGTGGATATGTGATTATTTTATCATCTATGAACGTTAGACTTGAATGTTTAGACATTAGTCTTCATTTTTTTTAGTGATAAAATAGAAACTAAATAGTCTTAGTTAGAATTTTCAGTGTGAATGATAGGCTGAAAGAATTGCAGTGACCCTAGTAAGAACTGTAAATGCATTGTATAGCCAAAAGACTACAATGACCCCAGTAAGAACAGTAAATGTACTGGCTAAAAGACTACGGTGGTCCCAGTAAGAACTGTAAATACACTGATGAAAAAAGAAAAATAGACTGTAATGGTCTTAAAAGAACCATCTTTATAGACTGGCCCAACAGGTCGCTATAGTCTAAGTAGCTATCCTTGTAGACTGGCCCAACAGGTTGTTGTAGTTTGAGTAGCTGTCCTTGTAGACTGGCCCAAAATGTTACTGCGGTTTTAGTAGGTTATGTTTTTACATGTGACTAGGTCTAGATGACTACTTAAAATAGTGGGAGTATTGGCTTCACTTTTTAATTACCTCCCAAGTGCAGAAGGTGTCCAACTTGTGTATAGTTAGAGTCCCAAGGTCGATTTCACAGGGATTATGGCAAAATCAGTGTGCTATAACTATTTATTGGAATCAATAGAATTAAGAAAATGGAATGTTTAGCTGCACAAAGTTACTTGAGGTTACTGAGAAAATTAATGCACCCGTAAGCTTTAAGGATTTGCAAGTACTGTTTACAAACTTTTTGAAGATCCTGAATGAGGATAAGATGGGTTTGGATGCACACTAAAAATTTGCATATAAAAGAAAACTGAAGAAACTCAACTCTAAGTGCAGATGAACAAGAACAAGGACAGTGCTTGAAATTGAAGTTTTAAAACAGTTTTAGACAAATACCTAGGCTACAGGTCCCCTTTTTGCTGAGGGATTTCAGTGGAGGTTTGTATTCATAATCTCTATCAAATGCAATTTCAGTCACGATTAAAGCATTTGGATGATGTATATGATTTAAGCACTAACTAAATGTGTTCTGAATAATTTCAACAAAGTTCATATCAAATCATCAACAAGTATGAAACTCGAGACTAGGGTCTGTATCCTTTAAGCATTCACCGTGCCTTCAATCAACGATGAACCAATGAAGATATAGATGAAACCCTTGCCTTGGTATCTATGGGAATGACAGAACTTATGGAGAATACAAGTTAAAACAGAAAAAGAAAACAAACCCCCAAATCTAAAACCTACTGTGCTAAGGTTTCCCTTGACCTAGGTCATGAAATTACCCTTCCATGAAGTAAGAAAATAAACAAACCACCAAAGGAAAAAAACAATTCATCATTCTTAGTAAAGAAAAACGAGACCCCTAAAAGTAAAAACCGAAAACTCAAAATGATCCTTTTAGTTCTGCCAACAATCCATGCCTTTCTCGCACGCCTCCTTGTCCCTTTTAAGCTTTTCCTTTTCGTCCTCTCCAATCCTCCTGCCTCTTTCTCTCTCCAGGTGGTTACTCTCTCAAATTCCATGCGGTTCTCTAAGGTGCGAGATTTGTGATGTAAGATAGTAAGGGTTATGGCATGAGAAGGTGTTCTGCTCTTCTTCTTCTTTTTTCTCTAAGTGTCGAGTGCGTGTGTGAGAAGAGTGGCAGATTATATTTATTTCACATGTATTTCCCATTTTGACCTTATGGTGCTTTTGTTGTGAACTTAGTGTGTAAATAAGCATATGCACCCATTTTTAGAACAAAAACCTTTAGTTCCTATGCTTAATTTTCATATTATTTCCACCTAATCAAGTATGGTTAAGATTTATGATGATTAATTCTCCCATATTTGTTTAAATTTGCGTGGGAATCAGGTTAGAAATTTAATAATTGGGTATTGTGGCGCAAGAGATGATTCTGAAACTTAGCAATTTTTCGATCTTATGACATGTCTAAATTATTCTTTCTCTAGCTTGGATGGACGCGGCAGATTTCTTAGGTGTGTGTGTGTAATATCCCTTCTTTGCATATGTAGTGAAATGGTATCCAAGAATATAGTTGCCGATCTAAACAAAGGGGAGAAGTTGGATGGGGAGACCTACGACATTTGGCATCGCAAGATCCAATATATCTTAGATGAGCAAGAGGTCTTGGAGGCCTTATCTTACTCTCTTACTGTGCCTGAGAAAGGGACCTCAGAATAACACAAGATAGATCAACTAGTTTATACTCAATGGGCTAAGAAAAGTCGGTGCACGCGCATAATAATGTTAAGCAGCATGTACAATGATCTAATGTATGAGTTCAAGATCTATGACACTTCCCAAAGCATGTCGGAGACTTGAAGTTGAAGTTTGGTGGAATTTCAGCCACTAGGTTGCCTGGATTAACTATGAGGTTTGACTCCTATAAGATGCGCTCTGACCATACGATGAAGTAGCATCTCAGGGCTATGTCAATCATGATCAATGAACTTAAGTCGGCAGGAAACAACCTGACAGATGAACAACAAGTCTAGGCAATGATAAGATCACTACTGAATTCTTGGGAGAATATGAGTCAGAACCTGATGCATAACTAGAATATCAAAGACTTTGTTGATGTCTCGCATCATTTGGAATTGGAGGCTGAGCGCCTAGAGGCTGCTAAGTCCAATCATACGGCCTATGTGGCTAATTCTGGTTCGTTCAAGGCATCAAGGCCTAAGCACAAGAAGTCAAAGAATGGGGTAGCTGTTGGACAAATTAAGAAGGTGTCAGGTACTTCTCAAAGCAGCAAAAGAGGCAAGCGCGGAAAGAACAAGTCTAAATTGGAGTGCTTCAACTGCGGAAAGAATGGCCACTTCGCTCGTTATTGCATTAAGCCGAAGAAGGTACACTCTGACTTTTCTTGCATTATTTTTCTAACTAGCCATGTGATGGTTACTCACTCCCATCCTGTGTGGACTGTTGATTCAGGAGTGACCCAACACATAGTGCGAGACAGAGTCAGATTTGTGGAGTATCGCCGGATTTTAGTTGGGAGCTGTGATATCAAGGTGGGGAATGGAGCTAGCGTGGAGGTACTGGGACTTGGTCCTTACAAGCTGGACTTGCGGGGTGGCTGCACTTTTTTCCTCCACAATGTGCTATATGCTCCCGAGATCCAATGAAACTTACTTTTTGTAGTTACTCTATTAAAACTTGGTTTTCAGATTGTATTTGAAAATAATTATATTTCCTTTTATTTGGGCCATGTGTTTTATGGTAATACTTTTCTTCAAGACGGTTTTATGATATTAGATTTGAATTATTCAAATATGAATGAGTCTATTAGTTTTCTTTCTGCATCTGATAATTTGGATTCATATAAATGGCATGCTAGGCTTGGCCATATGGGGCAAGATAGGATGACTCGGTTAGCTAGAGAGGGTTTAATAGGCAATCTCGCTAAGGTCATCTTGCCCACATGTGAACATTGTCTAACGGGAAAAGTTAAGAGAAAACCGTTTGGAAAAGCCACTAGGGCATCTTTTCCATTGCAATTAGTACACTCAAACATCTGTGGTCCAATGAGTGTGAGGGTAAGACACGGAGGTGTCTACTTCATCACATTTATAGATGATTTTTCACATTATGGTCATGTCTACTTAATCTCCCATAAGTCTAAAGCATTGGAGTGCTTTAGGCGATATCTAAGAATGGTTGAGAATCAGTTAGACAAGAGTTTAAAAAATCTAAGAACTGACCGAGGATGAGAATATCTCTCTGAGCAATTTAAAAGGCTCTGTAATGAGAAAGGAATCAAAAGACAGTTGACAATACCGAGTATGTCGCAGCAAAATGGTGTAGCGGAAAGGAGAAATCGAACATTGCTTGAGATGGTTAGGTTAATGATGGCGCAAGCAAACCTACTAATTTCTTTTTGGGGGATGCACTTTTGACTACTGCCTACATTCTTAACCGAGTGCCCTCCAAATCAGTAACTTCCACCCCATATGAACTATGGACCGGCGAGAAATCCAATTTGAGTAACTTGCAGCCATGGGATTCAACAGGATTTGCTCACGATCTTTATCATAAGTATGGGAAGTTAGGCCCTAGAGGGAAGAAGTGTATCTTTATAAGGTACTCAGAACACTTTAAAGGGTATGTGGTAATAGGTGAACAATCTGATGGAAGTGTGACTGAGATTGAGTCACGAGATGTGAATTTCATTGAAGATGAATTTCCAAGTAGAGGTGAGGTTGATAGGAGTTTAGAACTTCATGAGATTGTGGAACAAGAGAAAAGTGCTCCAAGGAATTTAATTGAGAATGAGGAAGAAATTCCTCAAGCTCCTACAAATTATAAAAATGATTTGAATCCGAGTGGGAGCACACCACTTGTTATTCAATCACAAAAACCTCAGCCCGTAGAAGCACACTTGAAAGTATTCCCTGTCGTCGTTTTGAGATTGAAGGGGAAGATTTTATGGTAGCTTTGCATGATGATGATGAGCCTAGGACAATTCATGAGGCTCTCTCATCTTCTACTAAAGATGAGTGGATGAAAGCTCTTAATGATGAGATTGAGTTTATGGAGACTAACCAGGTCTAGGATCTGGTTGATCTATCGACATGGCGTAAGACTATTGGGAACAAATGGGTTCTTAAGGTCAAACGCAAGTCGGATTGATCAATAGATAAGTACAAAGCTCACTTAGTGGTGAAATGATATACCCAACAAGAGGGTATAGACTATGACGAAACATTTTCATCAATGGTGAGGTTTGCCTCAATTCGACTGATTCTATCTATAATAGCAAACATGGATTTGGAGCTCTACCAGATGGATGTTAAGACAGCATTTCTCAATGGAGAACTAGATGAGGAGATCTATATGGATCAACCAACTAGTTTTGTGGTCAAAGGTCAAGAGCGCAAAGTGTACAAGCTCAAACAATATATAAATGGCCTAAAACAATCATCTAGACAATGGTACCTCAGATTCCATCAAGTCATTCTCTCGAATGGGTTTATGATGATTACAGATGACCATTGTGTTTATCTCAAAAGGTCCAAGACAAGTTTCATTATGTTTTCATTGTATGTTGACAACATACTACTAGTTGGAAATAATAAAGGGTTGATAGTCGCAACAAAAAAGTGGTTATCTTTCAATTTTGAGATGAAGGATATGGGTGAGGCAGAATACATTCTGAGAGTTAAGATCTACAGAGATCGCTCAAAGAGACTTTTGTGTTTGTCCCAACAGACTTACATAAAAAAAGTTCTCGAGCGCTTCCTAATGAGTGGATGTAAACCCATTGACACCCCTGTTGCAAGAAGCGAGAACTTGTCTAAAGAGTTGTGTCTTAAGACTCAAAGAGAAAAGGAAAAGATGGCATGTGTCCCTTATGCTAATGTTGTGGGTAGTCTGATGTATGCAATGATGTGTACTCGGCCTGACATATGCTATGCAGTTGATTGAGTGACTAGATTCCAATCTAACTCTAGACTGGCTCACTGGAAAGCAGTCAAGAGAATTATGCGATATCTTAAGGGAACTGCGGACTATGTGCTGTGCTATCAGGGTTCAGATTTGCAGCTAAGAGGTTACAGTGATGCTGACTGGGGCAGTGACCTAGATGAGCGCAAATCAACCATTGGGTATGTCTTTTTGCTTAACAATGGTGCCATTACATGGAGCAATAAAAAACAACCTCGTATAGTTTTATCCACCATGGAGGCGGAATACATAGCTTGTTTAGCAACAGTTCAAGAAGCTGTTTGGTTATGGAGGTTCCTGAAGCATTTAGACATTGACACGGATACTTCAGATCCGGTGACGATATTTTGCGATAGCATGGCAGCTCTCCATATGCTAAGGACTCAAAGTATCATGGAAGAACCAAACACATAGATATCAGATATCACTACATTCAAGACATGGTAGCGCAAAAGGAAGTGGTTCTGAAACACTTTTCTACGAGTCGCATGGTTGCTGATCCCTTAACGAAGTCTATAGCAAAAGATATCTTTGAGGCTCATGTTAGGAATCCAGGACTGTGTTTCAAATGATATTGAGATGTAACCTTTCCTTTGGAATATTAATACAATATGATTCAGTTCTTGTCTTTATCGTATTGTTTTTTCTAATACACACACACAAGATATGTCAATAGGCTTAGGTCAGCTTACTCACACGAGCGATCGCCTCTAGCGCTTAAGTAGTGAGTAGAGATGAGACATTGTGTCCCTAGGTACTTGTCCAAAGGGATAAGTTAGTTGACACACATATATGTCGCCTTAGTGGGAGCTAGGATGAGGTCCATTGAGAGGACTATGCATGGGTTACCCCACCATCCATGTAGCCTGTAGTTAGCCAGATGTGAGATCCTCTTTGACGCCTTGCATGCGTGCAAATAGAGGAACTCGGGTTAGATGCTTAAGGAGCGGCTAGACTAAGATCTGTACAGTGTTGATATAGACATATGCTTTTTGAGAAAAAGAAATCCACCGTAGTATATGTTTCATACTACATGTGCTTATTCGACCATATGAGTAAGTAAGTAATAGATTCCCCTCTTTCTCACTGTGTGAGTCTCATTTTAAAAAAAAATATCCTTTACTTTTGACTATGTCACGAGATGGAGGTTGTGATGTCTACTACTTTGGCATGTTGTCTATAACCATGATTGATATGGTCTAAAGAGGCATTGCTGGGAAAACGGTTCGATCAAAATTGAGTGATATGAGTGCAAAGGGAAAACTCTTTGACATCGTATCTTCGATAGTGTTTGCTGACATCAAACTATGACGCTACATCTTGGTAGTAACTAAGGTTGTGAACACATTGAGATGATTTTGAGGTAGTCAAGCATTGTTCTGAGTTTTTTAAACTCAAGAGGGTTCGAAAATGCTTGATCTAGATGCGATCAAATGAGTCTAGGACATGACCAGACACTTTAGGGATGTCACTATGCTGGTCTTCTCTGGGAGAGATTTGGTGTATGTACTCCCACCTTTCTACAGATGTGCTTGGTGGTCGCACGACCTATTTACTTGTATGAACAAGATTGAGAACATTAGAGATACAAATCTGGGGTCATGCCCACTGTGCGCCAGTGGGAGATGTAGAAGGAGGGGCGCCCACGTGGGGCTGACCCCCTCCGTTACTGCATTGTAACGCCATGCGTTACAGCCATTAATTTGGCAATTGAAGGCTGGCCTTTAAGGCCAGCTGTGTGGGTGGACTATAAATAGTCCCCCTCAATTTGGTTTTGGCACCATCTGAAATACACAAAAACTCTCTCTTTCTTTTTGTTCTCTCTTGATAAGATATTTAAGCTGTGGATTTGTTAAGTGTTACTCTAGTTTTATACTACGTAGTACACTTCGCCACTAAGAGAAAACGCTTGAGATTTGTCAATCTGGAGAAACTTGTGGAGCAATTTTATTAGCTAAGTTTGAGGTATTTTTCCGCTGTACTTTCTTATAGGTATGATCATGCTACTTATCTAGCAGTGCTAATCCACTATTTTCAGCACATAATTGGTCCCCTATAAAAATAAACTCGTAATTTGCATAAATTTCTAATTAAACATGTGATTTTATTTAAAACTTAAACTACTAAAATAACTTATATTCCCCAAAACCTAAAATCTTAATAACACTAAAATCATCTCTCCCTATACTCACAAGATTAAACCCTAAAAATAATTCCACATCCAAGCGCCTATTTTCTCTTGATTTTAAGATAATATATCAACACCTTTCAAAATTCGTGCGAACCTATGACCATGTAACTAAAGTTTTCACTTGAAATACCTGCAACCCGTTACACATACATGCCCACGTTAAGATTAGGCTAAGCCTATGACCCAATGACATAAAACTATATTGAAGAGAGAGAGAGGTCTAACGTGAGGGAGAAGCTTACGTCGTGCAATGGAGGATGAAAGGTAACTGAAGGTGGGTGATGGTGGTTCACGTGCAGCAGCGTGGGTTTTCATGGTGGATGCTGCAACGTGCTACAGTTGCTGGGGTGATGGCGTAAAGGAGCTGTTGCAAGGCGTGGGTCGTGGCTCTCGGTTTGGTCTGCTATGGAGGTGCAGTGGTGGTGCTCGAGGATCCGTCGTAGGGAAGGAATCGTGGCATTTTTCGGTGGCTCCGCTGCAGGTTCAAGGCTGGGCTACGGTGCATGATGGGTGGTTTTCGTGTGGGGTTGATGCGTGGAGGAGCCATGCTCTGTTTTGAGGGGCTAAAAACAGGGGCTTGCCGTATGGGGTTGTCCGTGGTTTACGGTGGGCTAGGGCGGATCTAGGTGGTTCTTCGTGGTGCTGTGGCTGAGGGAGGAGATGTGAGCTAGGGTGTTGCATGGTGAACGTTAGTGTGGACAGGTGGTGCACCGGGGTAGCTGTGCTGCGAGGCTAAACGTGGGGCTGAGGCCGTGGCTTTTGGTGGTCGTCACAGAGGAGGTCTTGGGTGGTTGTCGTGTGGGTGGTCTACTGGACGGACAGAGGGGAGGTCGTGGAGGTTGTTTTTCCTAGATGCGTGTTGCGGGTTTGAGGGGAGGAGGTTTGTGAAAGGGTGTTCTGTGTGCGTGAGTGTATGTTGATGTTGGCGGCAGTGGACTATGCTTTTCATGCAGGAGGGCTAAACCTATTTATAAACCTAGCTGGTTGAGAGCCAAAACGAAAACCCTAGAGATGAAAAACATGCATACGGAGGAGAATTAGATTTCGTGCGTAGATGAAATTCATGGAAGAAAAATCTGGTAGCTAGGAGTTTTATTATGATAAGGAAAGAAGAATGGTAATAGTGTTTGGACTCATGAGCTTGGAGTTAAAAAAAATAAAATAAAACAATAATGAGGCCTTCACTCTAGGTTCAATTTAAAAAATAATCTATTGATAAATTCTTTTATGAGCTTTAACTCATTTATTGAGCCTAATAAAATTATCTGTAATTTATTCCTAATAATATATGATCAGATCGTTACATATAGTCAGCTAGTATCTTATCCCTTTGATACTTTATGGAAATTCTTGTGCCATTTGCCATTGCAGATGTTGGTAACTTCAATTGGCTTTATATCCTAATAATTCTAAGTTAAATTTCCAAAAGCATTTCAAGGGAATGAATCAGTAGAAACTTGGAGTTGAACTATGCATTAAACCACGGGATAATGGACTATGATGCCTGATTCCCATCATCAAACCAGTTACTTTTCATAGAAGGAAATTCAGGCCCCAAACCATGCTAATGTGGGCTATCAATGGTTTATTCACTTGGTGCAAAGAGTGTGGCTATAACAGATTCAAAAATATGAAAACCACCAGCAACGCAAGGAGAAGTAGGTGGCAAAGATCATGAAAGGAATGGAAACATTTCCAAACTTTGCTACATATTCCCATATAATAGTTCATATGGTAAGCATTTAAAACTTCTCAAATATGTGTTGGGATCCTTTTGTTCACTAGTCAACTAGCACACAAGTGGACAATGTTGGTATGAGAAGCAATCTCTTGCAAAAACATATTTTTTAAAGATTATTTATGTTCCAATTTTGTTTATAGGTGATAGAAGGGAAGGGGAACAGGTATGGTCATCCATTAAAAGCAGGTTCAAATCACCATAAGAGACAACAGTAACTTTCAGTGTAGATGAAAATTTCTTCTATGGAATGTGATTCATATCTGTTAAGATATAAAATAAATAATAAAATCTACATATTCCCATCAGCTTAAGGTTTTGGAACAATTGGTGATTTTACATGGTATCATTATTCCAAATTAGACTGTGATTCATATCAATATAATGTAGAAATATAAAATAGACTGTGATTCATATCAATACTCCAAAAACCACACAAAGAAATCAAAACTCAACCATTATTCAGAACTTACCCGAAGTGGATATGTGCATCCCTGTTTGTTTAGGAACCCATTTTTGCCTTCTTGGGAAAAATAAAAAATAACCCAGCTCTCCCATCCATTAATTAAGCACGCTCAATTGTAATAGATTTTGATGGGTTGAATATTCACGACTTCCTTGTAACAGTTGTTAATCATGCCTAGGTGTTGCTCTTGTGATGGGCACCAAGATGGAGTGCCTAGTCTTAAAAATTTTTTTCAAGTTCCAGATAAAACAATTACTTGGTCAAGAGCCAAGAAGATCAAGGAAGCAATGCAAGGATTGATGCAATCCACTTGGGACTAGTCTAGCAAGAGCCCAACATTCAAGATGGGATTGAATGATGAAGATCTAGTTTTGATTCATTTGATACAAGCTATGGAAGAGGGAACAACATGACTTAAAGGCTTTGAGCACTTGAAGGCTTTCAACTTGTTTAATTCATTTAAAAGACTTATTTTATTAGTTTAGAATAATTGAGTTTATTATGAGAAGGACTTAGGGGGGGTGCCTATTCAAGGGCATGTTGGGAAAGTTAATATTTTGTTGAACTAGGGTTTCAAGTAGCATTACTGTAGACGCGACACTATTCACTAAGGGGTATTTTTAGAAGACGGGGATTTATTTTGGCTAGGGTTTTAATTAGGTTTTGGTTTAAATACTCTTTGTAGCCTCATTTTAAGAAGTTTATGAAATTTGATGAATTTATTCATTGCGAGTTGAGTGTATCTTCTGTTGTTCTTGAATAAACTTTTGAACTTATCAAAGGTAAATCACAACCTTTGTGGTGTTCTTCCTTACAATTTAGGTTCTTGAGACAAGTTCTTCAACAGGTTTAGATTTTCATATAATCTAGGTTCTTGAAACGAGTTCCTCAACGAGTCTAAATTTTTCATTGGCTTGATTTTGGCTTTCTTGGGTGAGTTTTCAAATTGATTATGGGTTTAAGGGATTCCATTCATGCGGGTTCATATCATTTGGTATTCAGAGCAAGGTTTCCAATCAGGTCTGATTCTATTTTTTAATTCTTGCATTTTCAAATTTAATTCTAGGACTTCATTGTTATAAGGTTGCAAAAAAAAAAAAAAAAAGAGAGAAAAAAAAGAAACAAAAAGTAGGCTGCCGAAATTCTTAGGTTTTTGGCTTGGCTGAAATTTGCATCACCTAGGGTTTCAAAATTCTAGGATCTCTTACATCTCTAAGTTTGTCAATTGCTTGAAGTGCCGTTCCATTGATTCTCTTCTACTTCATTGTCAATTCTTGTGTTTGAATTCAATTGCTTGATTTTCACAAATGAATATTGTTGTTTATGATTGAATTAGAGAAAAGAAAAGAAAGGAAAGGAAAAGGAAAATAAAAGAAAAGAAAAGAAAAGAAAAGAAAAGAAAAGAAAATTTGAAAAAAAGGGGGGCTGAATACATCATTATAGTTGGTATCTTGTTTTATAATTACTCTTTATCTCATATAAATTCCTTGAGTCTTGTGTCATTTTATTCTTTTCTTGTTTCTTAAACTTAATTACTAGTTGGAATAAAACAAGGTTGTATTGTCTTGATTTAGTTCAACTAGTTTTTAAAGAACTTGAGAGGGAAAACTATTGAAGTGAAAGGCAAGAGAGTGTGAACTTTTATCGGGAAAAAAGCCAATTAAGAGTGAAACACGAGTGCAGTGTCATTATTCGAGTGTAAACATGTAAGGGAGGTAGATAACTCATCTTTTATATTACAAGCCATGCAACAATAGTTTGAGTGGTTGAACTTGGTGTTAGGTGAAGTGAGGGATACGATGGATAATCAAGAAGCGATAATTAGAAATCTATAGGGCAGGAGAGATAGGAGGAGGCGTGAGCCTAGTATTGAACATAAGTGTAAAAATGAAGAGTATGGTGAGTCTCTTGTTACCAGGCTTGCTCTCAATAAGCAAATTAAGATGGATGATATAGAGCAGCAGAGTGAGAACATTTTTCATACTAGATGCCACATCAACAACAAGGTATGTAGTATGATTATTGATGGGAGAAGTTGTAATAATTTGGCTAGCACTACTTTAGTTGAGAAATTGAATTATCTACCTTGAAACACCCTAGACCATACAAGTTGCAGTGGTTGAATGATTGTGGGAGGTTAGGGTAAATAAGCAAGTGCTAGTTTCTTTTTCAATTGAAAAAATACTAGGATGCGGTGCTTTGTGATGTAGTGCCTATGCATGCTAGCCATAATTTGTTGGGGAGGCCATGGCAATATGATAGGAAAGTGATCCATGATTGGTTAAGGAACATGTACAGTTTTGAAAAGAATGGAAAAAAAAATCAAACTTGCTCCTTTAACTCCAACACAGGTCCATGAGGACCAACCAGAGTTGAAAAGAGAGATTGATAAAAAAAGAGGGAGTAAAAGTGAGGATGAGATTGAGGGAAAAAGAAATAGTGAGACCGAAAATGAGAGAGAGAGAAAAATGAGAGAGAAAAAAAAGATGAGGGTGAGGCTGAAACCTCAAGAAAAAGAGAGAATGAGTTGAAAAATAATTGTGAGGCCGAGAGTTCAAAAAAGAAGAGAGTGAAAGAGAAAAAAAGAGTGAAAAGGAAAAAGAGAGTGAGAGGAAAAAAGAGAATGAGGCCGAAACATCAAGAGAAAGAGAGAATGAAAAAGAAAATAGAAATGTGGCTGAGAGTCAAGAAAAAAGAGTAGAGCCATGAGAGGAAAAAGAAAGAGAGATTCCAAAGGGAAACGAAAAAATAAAAGTAAGTTTTTATGCTAAGGCAAGCTTTTATACTAACCAATTTAATGACTTTTTGCCTATTGTTGTTGTTTATTTGTTGTAGGGATACAAGGTCATAATTCCTAGCAGTGTGTTTAGTGGATTTACACCTATTAAAGAGATAGAGCATTACATTGATTTTGTGCCAAGTGCAACAATCCCTATCTGACATTTCTTTGAAGAACATGAGTCCTTGACACACTTTAAGGGACAAGGTAAGTTGAATAGAATGCATGCCAAGTGGGTGCAATTCATTGAGACCTTTCCTCATGTAATCAAGTACACATAAGGTAAGGAAAATTTTGTGGTTGATACTTTAGCAAGAAGGTATGTCCTTGTCATCATTTTAGATGCAAAGTTATTGAGACTTGAATATGATAAGAAATTGTATGTTAATGATGATGGTTTGGCTAGTGTGTATGGAGTACGTGAGAAAGTATCGTTTGGTCAGTTCTGTAAACTAGATTGGTATTTGTTTAAAGAGGATAGACTTTGTGAGCCTACTAGTCTTATGCGTGAGTTTCTTATGCATGGATTTCGTTTGATGGATCATTTTGGTGTAAAGAAGATTTTAGACATGTTGCAAGAACGTTTGTGGAAGTATCATTTGCTATTCATTTGTCTTTCATTGAGTTTGCATATAACTGGACTGGTCATTTTGGTGTAAGGAAGACTTTAGATGTGTTTCATGAACATTTGTGGGAGTATTGTTTGCCATTTATTGAGTTTACATATAATTGGAGTATTCATGCTACTACTAAATTTTTACCTTTTGAAATTGTTTATAAATTTAATCCATTTACTCTTTTAGATTTAATGTCTTTACCTGTTGATGACAGGAGTAGTTTGGATGGACTTTTCCAATTTTTTGAACAAATTAATGATAATGCATATCAAGTGGATCTTCCAAGTAAGTATCATGTTTTTGCTATTTTCAATGTTACTAACATTTTTCCCTTTGATGCAAGTGGAGATTCGAGGTCGAATCCTTTTGAGGAGATGAGGAATGATGGGTACCAAGATAGACCTAGTCTTAAAGATTCTTTGCAAGTTCTAGATGAGTCAATTACAAGGTCAAAAGCTAAGAAGATCAAGAAGGCAATGCAAGGATTGGTGCAATCCACTTGGGATGAGTCTTGCAAGAGCCCAACATTCATAGTGAGCTTGAAGGATGAAGATCCAGTTTTGATTCATTTGATACAAGCTATGGAAAAAGACAACAACATGACTTAAAGGCTTTGGACACTTGAAGGATTTCAACTTGTTTAATTCATTTAAATGCTTTATTTTATTAGTTTAGAATAATTGGGTTTATTATGAGAAGGACTTAAGGGGAGCGCCTATTCAAGGGCATGTTGGGAAATTTAATATTTTATTGAACTAGGGTTTCAAGAAGTACTGTAGCCGAGTACTGTAGCATTATTATAGACGCGACACTATTTACTAAGGGGTATTTTTGGAAGATTGAGATTTATTTTGGCTAGGGTTTTAGTTAGGTTTTTATTTAAATACTCTTTGTAGCCTTATTTTAAGAAGTTTATGAAATTTGATGAATTTATTCATTGCGAGTTGAGTTTATTTCCTCTTGTTCTTGAATAAACTTTTGAACTTATCAAAGGCAAATCACAATCTTTGTGGCATTCTTCCTTACAATTTAGGTTCTTGAGACAGGTTCTTCAACATGTTTAGATTTTCATATAATCTAGGTTCTTGAAACGAGTTCCTCAACGGGTCTAAGTTTTCCATTGGCTTGATTTTGTCTTTTTTGGGTGAGTTTTTGAATTGATTGTGGGTTCAAAGGATTCCATTCCCATGGGTTCATATCATCTTGTATTTGTCTCGTGTACTTGGATTATGCCTACCTTTTTCATCAATAAAATTATTGTTTATCGATTTAAAAAATAGTTAAACATATAGATTGAGCATTAGGAATTTACTGGATAAGTAGGCCATCAGGTGTCTGCACAAGGGCATAAAACTCAGTTTTAAACTTCAAACTAACAGACAACAACTTTTCAGAAATTGAGGAAACTAGATATTATCCATTTGATATATAACTGTCACACATAAAGATTAAAACTCTGACCAAGAACCCCTTTTTTCTCCAAATACTCATCCACACAGCACAATGTAAGCATGAAGCAACGCCTATTGTTTTCCCATATTTTCTGCCATGTTTAAAAGCTTCACTGGCCAGATCAAGAAATATGTAATAACTTTGATCAAAAGGTATGTATACCTTATTAGCTCCAGAAGTTATTGAATCGCCAGATTCGCCATAGTCTTGTTTAGAGCTCTCTATCATTGTAGAACAAGATCTTGTAGATGCATCTTCTGAGGAACTTAAAGATGATTCAACATCTATAATTGAGCTTTTATTTACCACAGATAGAGATATAGGTCTTGACGCATGATTCTGCTTCCAATCTGAGGATACGAAAGCAATTACTTGGATTCCTCCAACCTAAAATCACCCCAAGTAAGAATGGCAAAAGGGCAAGTTTACAAGGCTACTTCTCGAATACCCTTGCATTTAACACATACCTCGTGTGCATCTTCACTAAAATAGGAAAATATCAGCCCGATAAAACCAGAGTCTAAAAGTTGATACATTGCCTGAGTTCGCACATCTGAAAAAAGTACAAAGAATTTTTTTAGTCAAACCTTCCTTGAATATATATCATCCTTTATCACTTTCACTTTTCATGATAATTGCATATGGAACCAAAAGATTATCTTTATGTACATATTAAAAGGACAGATAAGCCTAAAGCACTATATCAATTAGTAAAGTGAGATTCAAAGCTAAAAAATTCACATTGAATACAACGAGATTGGAACATATAACAGAAAATAAACCAAGAAAAATAGTATATGGTCAATGCATACCAACGTGGGAAGGAACTTATAGATTGGGTGAACTAAAAAGCTGACGTGGCGTAGGGCAATTTTTCTCTCTACGTTTTGGAGGCGCTTAGGGATGTCTTATGGCTATAGCCACTGGCCTTCTACCTCTCATGGCAGGGCTGGAGGCTGGAGAACTCATGGTCCAGGGGCGGGCGTCTGGACTACATAGCACTAAACGTGCGCCTGGAGTTGGTGTTGCCTTTGTGGACATGGTTGCTACAAAGCCTCAATTGTTGCATGCAGTGTGTTTACCTCCACGAGAACCTCGGTTTTAGGATGGGACAATGTTTTTCATGTTTTCGAAAGTAGAGATCCAACATTCTGCAGAGCCTTTTCGATTCTCGATGGTTCTGAAATTCCTTCAACGACGGCCTTCTCTGGATAATATTCGAGAGTTTATAAAAAATCGTTGGGGATTGAAATCGATGCCGGTGGTTGGGCAATTGTGGAATCCATGGAATGTGTTGGTTCGAATGGCACATGAGGAAGATTTTATTAGTGTGATGGCGAGAGGGAATTTCAAGATACATGGAATCCCGTATCGGGTTGTTCATTGGACTACAGATTTTGTCGAAGACGAGGATTCCTCGTGGGTTCCTGTTTGGATTTCTTCGCCAACTTTGCCCCTAACTATTTTTAGGAATCGATGTTACGGAGTATGGGGAATGGCATAGGTCGATACCGCATGAATTTGTGTTGAAGTTGATGTTTCGCAGCCTCTGCGGAAATCATTTTGGTTGGGTCCCCCGAGCCTTGCGACAAGCCATTTTCAGGAGGTAGTTTTCAAATCCACCCCAGTGTATTGTGCTATTTTCAGAAGACAGGGCCATCTTGAGGTTTGCTACTCCAAACGTGAACGTCCTGCATAGGGGAAAAAATTGTTACTAATGGGTTGGTGCAGGAGGATGGGAAGAAGAAGGAAAAAATTAACATATGGAAGGTAGTGGGTAATCAGAATGGTGAAACGACCAGTACTGTTTCAGAACAGGTAGTGGGTGAACCTTCGAAATCCATAAGAGAAGCCATTCTAGAGTCCATCCGGGTGCGAAGGGAAGGGTCTCGCGGAGGGGTTGCTGGGGTCTGGTACGTTTCAACTTATGGGATAATGTTTGAGAAATGTATGGCAGTGGATAGTGATGACTCGTCAAAAGCGTTACAACTAGAGGCAGGGATGGTTCAGGCTAGTGATGGACCTTTGTTTGAAGAGGCTTTAGAGGAGCCTGGTATAGTGAGGGAACGCCGCTGAAGCAACAAGATAATTGGTTTGAGATTATAGAGGAAGATTGTGAGGAGGAAGTCCAGGAAACTCCGCCAAATCTCGAACCGAGAAGTACTTTGTGACTTGTGGATGAAGCGTTGGAGTTTGAGTGACAAGGAATTTCTAGATGAGGAAGAGTTGAATCACATGGACATTAGATCCACGGTTGGGTCCGAGGGTGAATTTAAGGAGGAATTGAATGAGTTAGCTGCAAAATCTTTTGATTCCGATCCGGACATGCATGTTCCGCTGAAAAAAGTAAAAGGCATACGAAAGGAAAAATCGATTGTAGTCTTGGAGTGTCGCACTCACTCCAAAAAATTTCTTTAAATTTTTGATGCAGATTCTTACTTGGAATATTAAGGGAATTCTTTCATCGAAGAGTAGACTTTGGCATATTTTGAATAAAAGTCGCCCTTCCGTGGTGGCCATTTTAGAACCTTTTTTGAATTCTAATAAGTGCAGTAGATGGGCACGTTGGATTTTTTGGGCTGCTGATTTTGAGTTCAAATTGATTTCTTTGTCAGATCAAGCTATTAGTGGCTGGTTTGTTCTCAGGAATTGTCGAGTATTTGCAACCTTTGTTTGTGCTAGTTGTTTTCGGGCGAAAACATTGGAATTATGGGAGTTTCTAAAGTCCCAAAATCATTGTGGGTTTTCGTGGTTCATTGGGGGGATTTCAATATTATTCGGGATGATAGCGAAAAGGTGGGTGGTCTCTTGTAGGCCCTTCAGGCGAAGATAGAGTTTGGCGAAGAGGGAGTTTAATGATTGTATTCAAGAGTGTGCGCTTGTAGACTTGCCTTGTGAAGGTAATTGGTTGTTGTGGTCTAATGATAGGTGAGGGGGAAGAAGAATTTGGGCTTGATTGGACCGAATTCTAGTTAATTTGCCATTTTCGAATTTCTTCAGAGATGTTACGATTTCGTATCTACCCAGGACTTCTTTAGATCGTGCACCATTGTTGGTGCAGCTCATCAGAGAAAGGATGGTTGTTGGTAGGCCTTTCAACTTTCTTTGCATGTGGGACTCTAATGAGAGCTTACTTCCATTAGTACAAGAGGTGTGGTCTAAAAATGTAGAAGGATGTGCCATGATCCGCCGCATTAGTAAGAAACTAAAATAACTTAAGCGTGTTTTACGGACTTGGAAGGTTTTCGGTTGGGTGGAGGTCGAGCTCAAAAACGTTGAAGATCGTATTTCAGAATTGGAGATTCGGCTGGGTCATTCGTATTTGACGCAGCTTGAGAATGATTGGTTGACTTGTAAACAAGACCATTCCTAGTGGGTTCATAGAGAGGAAGTGCTGGCCTGCCAAAAGTCACGCATCAAATGGTTGGTTGAAGGGGATGCTAACACAGGTTTTTTTCATGCTTCCATGCTGCTTAAGAAACAGAGTAAGAGAATTGTTAAAATGAGGCTTGATGATGGACGAACATTGGATACAGGGGAGGCGGTACATGAAGAGGCAGTTGCATTCTTCCAACACTTGCTCTCGGTGTCACCAATTGAAAGCAGCCTGGATGAGATGGAGTTGATTCAGCTGGTGGTGTCCATCGAGGAAAACGAATCACTATGTGCTGCACCCATAATAGATGAAATCAAGAGGTTGCTTTGGTCTATCCCGACTGACAGTAGCCCAGGTCTAGACGGTTTTTCTGCATATATTTTTCATGATGGCTTGGGACATTGTCAGAGAGGATTTGTTGGAGATGGCTGAGGATTTCTTTGCAGGCCAGCCGCTTTCTACTTTCTTTGGGGCTACAAATTTAGTCCTCATTCCAAAGGTTGACAAGCCTTTGGGCTTTGGTTAGTTTGGCCCGATTAGCCTATGCTCGGTTGCCTATAAAATTATGTCAAAGATTATGGTCTTTCAACTTGCACCGATACTGGAAAAAATAGTATCTCATGAGTAGGCAGCTTTTATCCCAGGTAGAAGCATTTTTGAAAATTTTTGGTTGGCTCAGGAATTGGTTCAAGGTATTAATAGGAAGGTAAGGGGGGTAATGTTTTGTTAAAGATTGACATGGCAAAAGCTTATGACAAAGTGAATTAGAAGTTTCTCCTCGAGATCATTCCCCGACTGGGTTTTTCGAAAAAATGGCAGAATATTGCTTTTAATGTTGTTCCCTCCCCTTTTTACTCGGTGATGCTTAATGGATGCTCCAAACGTTTTTTCAAGCCATCGAGTGGGCTTCGTCAAGGTGATCCACTTTCTCCTTATCTATTTATTTTGTCGGAGGAGATTGTTTCTCGGATGCTTCATAAAGAATTTAGTCTGGGGCGGATTAAACTTTTCCATCCTGGTGGAGGTACTTTGATTTCTCATTTATTATATACGGATGACATTCTTATTTTTGTGAATGGGGGCAAGTCCTCTATTCGGAATCTTATGGGAGTTCTACAAAGGTATGAAATGATGTCTAGTCAATTGATTAATTCGAGCAAGTTGTCAATGTATTTTTCATCCTCTATTTTGGCTGGCCGGAAAAATGAGCTGAAGTTTATCTCGGGATTTTGGGAAGGGAGTTGGCCGTGTACATATTTGGGCATGCCTTTAATTGTGGGATGAATGACCATCCGAGTGTTTGATTCATTGTTGTAAAAAATTCAAAAGAAGTTGGCGGGATGGAAGAGCAAGCTTCTTTCATTTGGAGGTAAAATTGTTCTTCTCAAACATGTCTTGAATAGTATGCCTATACACATGTTATCGGCATTGAATTTACCAAAAGGTGTGTTCTTGGGGATAAAGAGGATTTTTTCAAATTTTTTATGGGGAGCCTCAGAGGAAAACAAAAAAAGAAAATAGATCTCTTGGAGTAAAATTTGTGTGTCGGTGGAAGAGGGAGGGCTGGGTATTCGGGATTTGCGTGAGGTTCAAGCTTCATTACTTATGAAATTTGCTTGGAAGTTAATCAACGATAAATTGATGTGGTCAAATTTTTTCATTCTTAAATACGTGGGAAATTCTCATCTTTATTTTGTTATGCATCTTAACAAAGGGTCTTGTTTCTGGAAAGGGATCATAGAGCTCATGCCACAGGTGCTAGATAACTCACGATGGATCATTCGAGAAGGGCATGTCAATTTCTGAATGGACAACTGGATAGGGGAGAGGCCCTTTATTACTTACCTATCTGTTATTGGCAATTTAAACTTGCAGGTGGCGGACGTCCTTATGTGTACAAGACTGAATTTACATGCCTTGCGGGAAGTAGTTCTAGAAGATATTGTTAAGTTGATTTCCGATGCAGGCCTTAAATTACGTCTAGGTATGGATAGATGCGTATGGAAGTCGAATATTGGTGGAGTTTTCACTACCAGGTCCGCTTGGATATGATTCGAAAACATGGAGATATATGTCCTTTGGAAAATGGCTATGGAAGAATTGGCTGCCAAAGAAGTGGTCTTTTTTTGTTTGGTAAGCTAAGAGGAAGGCAATTCCAATAGATAACATTATTCAACAGTTAGGCATTCCCATTGTCTCTAAGTGTGAGTGTTGTGTTCAACCATAATGGAGACTTTGAATCATATTTTATGTGGGGGTGGAGAAGTTCAAAAAGTCTGGATTTTTTTTTTTTTTTTTGCGGATGCATGCCGAATGAGAGTTCCACATATTCGGAATTAGGAGGGGATGATGAGTTTTTGGTGCTATTTCTTGGGCTTTATGGCAAGCTCAATGTGCGGCAAGAATGGAAGGTATGGTTTTTAATCCTGATGTTATTATTCGTTCTGTCAAAATTTTGATTAGAGATGTATCGAGCAAGATAAAAGATTTTCGGTCCATCAGCTCTCATGACCGGTCAATCTTGGAGTCTTTAGCATGCCCAATTGTTCCGGTTGTACATAAGAATCTAAAATTTATCGTTTGGTCCCCACTGGCGAGAGGAAGAGTAAAATTGAATGTTGATGGCGGATCTTGTGGTAGCCCAGGAGAATCCAGTAACCCAGGAGAATCAGGTGGAGGTGGTGTTATTCAAAATTCTGAAGGTGGAGTAGTGGTGGGTTTTGCACACTCCTATGGGCAGGCTACTAACACCATCACCAAATGCAGAGCTCTTCTTGATGGGCTTCGGCTATGTAAGCAATTGGGTTTGAGAGACATTTTGGTAGAGTCGAATTCCAAGGTCATAATTGGATGGTTGGCTTCGGGAGTGTGTAAATTTTGGTTTTTTTGGGATTTTTGGGAGAAAATTATAGCTATTATTGGGGAGTTAAATGTTTGCTTTCGTCACATATTCAGAGAAGCTAACATTGTTGCCGATTTTTTAGCTAAGCAAGGGACGCAAGAGATTAATTTACAATTTGGAGATGATACTTCCATTCTAGGTCCTATCCGGGGAATTATTCGTGTGGACAAGCTTGGTGTACCTTATCTTAGAGGTGGATAATGGTTTTGGCTTTTGGGGGGTATTTTGTTGGTTTTCTTGGGGATTTTTACTTGTGGGATTCATGCTCTTAGGGGATTTGTTTATGGTATTCCTCCGTCATAAG
Organism: Pterocarya stenoptera; assembly: GCA_003123785.1. Classification (NCBI taxonomy): domain Eukaryota; kingdom Viridiplantae; phylum Streptophyta; class Magnoliopsida; order Fagales; family Juglandaceae; genus Pterocarya; species Pterocarya stenoptera. The sequence continues at coordinate 145,686 of QEOT01004512.1, forward strand.
TGAAGTTTTTTTTAATAAATTTTGGGAAGGGATCACTCTTGTACATGTGACCTCGGCTCTTTTAAAAAACAAAAAAAACGTGGGATGGAACAACTGTAATATGAGGATGAGAATGATACCACCCAATTACTCTTTTTATTGAGTAATGCTAGATACAAGCCTCAAATGTACAAGCCTTTTGTAAAAATGTGGGCCCCATAAAAAAAAAGTAAATTTTCACACTTTTCCATGGTGATATCCACTTTTTTATAAAGGACTTGCGCGGGGCTTGCGCATATGGGGCTTGTATATATCATTTCTCCTTTTTATTCTTCCAGTAAACGTGGTCATTCTGTTTTCTCAAGTTAATTTCACAACATTACATGAAGGATGAACGTCATTCCCTTAGCATAAACAGAAACAATATTCTTAAAAAAAAAAAACAGAAACAATATTCTTAAAAAAATCCATTCTAGAAAATTATATTTGTTTGATTAACCAGGAAAATTTAATTTAGCAAGAGAATTACTGAAAAATGGAAGCTGAGCTCAGTTGGTGATATACAATGTTATTTCCATTTCAGAATAAGCATTTCTAAAAGTTATATATATATATATATGTATATATATTTATATCTATCCAAAAGTTGCACATCATGAATTTAATGTCATAATCTTATGATCATGGTAAAAACAATAGCTACTTTCATTGATAACAATATCCCCAGTGAAAACAACAAATAGTATAAAGAAGAATAAAGGATATCTCGACCTAAGCCGATGCAGCAGCCAACTGCTCAGGATTAGTCTCCACACGGTCCTTTGGGCGGTTGGATTGCGTTTGAGGTGATGCTCCCCAGATCAGTGCAGTTACACTCCCATCCTTAGAGTACTGAAACCCCCAACATCAGATTTCAAATCATCACAACTATAAAAACTAAAAAAAAAAGAAAAAAAAAAGAAAAAAGGAAGCTTAACAAACCCATAGTAGGAGAAATTCATCTCTAAGAAATAACAGTCTCAGTTCCTTCCAAGTAAGAATTCCAAACAACCAGATTTATCAATCAAGTGTCAGACTTTCTCCAAAAGATACACTTCTCATATTTTAACATAGACATAGTCTGTTGACCAAGCCCATGCTTGTGGATCTCCACGTGCAACTCTAGTGCCTAAGAACAATATACAATGGAATCGAATTAATAGCATGAAAAATCATGGCAAAAATCAATTGACACTTTGGTTTATGAGTTAAAGACTAGACTATTTGAAGTAGAAAGGATATCAGTTGGGGCAACACAATCCCACTCTTCACCACACTTATGCATGGCCAAAACACTAAAGAAGCACTAAATTCTCTACTAGATAATTAGTAGTACCACACAAGCTCACAAAACCATATATACTCTTTTTTCCCAAGCAATATTGAGACAATGCAATGTCATCATCTTAAAAAAAATTTGCTTATAGAAAAAAATCATTTAAAAATGCAATGCAAGTCATTAGATTAAAATTCAGTGTAAGATCATCGCTAATAAGGTTCAAATGAAATAAAAGTTGAAACTTGAAAGTTACCTTATCTGTGACTTCTAAGGACTTGCAATAGTGCTCGTTAGATGGATCCTACAAAAACAAAATCCACCATCAAGCTTCTACGAGATTCTCTGACGTCAAGAAAAACATAATTTAAAAACTCAAAAACTTGAAATTTACCTCGTCTATTGCCTTTTGGAAACAATCACGTGCCTTATCAAAAGCTACCTTTGCCTCATCAACGTCAGGAGTGAGAAATGCTTGGGAGATGTGGGGCATTTCCCAGGCACCACAGAGCATCATGCTTCACTGGATCGATAAGCAAAGCCTCCTCCAACTTCGCAATGGCATCTATCAAAAGATTTCAAGCACATCAAATGTAAAGTTCAAAACTATTTTGCAACAGACATTCCAATAAAACTATGAAGTCCTAAGAATACCACTAATCATCTAGCAGTAGACATGGGTTGCGAACAGAGCAAGGGAGGGCCTCGGGCTGTTGGGCTAGGTGTGGAGGAGAAGGGGGTGGTGGCAAATGGCGTCTAGGTGTGGGTGGTGGCGAACGGCGCCCTTAGCTGTAGCGACATAGAGAAATCCAAGAGAGAGAGAGAGATGTGAGGCTAGATTTGGGGGAGATCGGCGTCCGCTGGAGGGGAGGAGAGGTGGCCGACGAAGTGGGGTCGTTGGTGACAGGCTGTGTGCAGCAAAGGCTTGAGGGAGAAGAGGAATTGAGGAGAGAGAGGGGGGAGGGGGGATGGCTGGAGGGAAAGGAATGAGGGGAGTATTGCAAAGGGTGGGAAAAATAAGGCGCCCCCCGCGGGGGGCGAGGGAGAATATTGAAAATAGACTATTTCTAGCACTTTTATATCATCGCAAATTCTCATTAATTGGATGCAAATAAGTCGACAGGTCTTTTGTGGCGACAATATGGCTTTTACGATTAAAGCTTTCACCGTAAAAAGTATATATTGTGGTGGTTTTCCTGTTTGACGAAAAGAAAATGCTGCTACAGTAAAACTATTTTGTTGTGACAACAAAAATCGCCTCAATAGGTATAAAAGTCGCCACAAAAAAGTGAACAGTGAATTCTCCTCCTGCATTTCCCAACTTTACGTTAGAATTCAACGGCGAAATGGAAATCGCCGCAAAAAAGCACTATTTGCACTATTTTTTTTTGCATCGATCTTAAAATCGCTGGAAATTGCCTATTTTCTTGTAGTGTGAGTTGTGACACTGACTATGCTGACAAACTAAAACCTTCGCAATTGGTCGATTACGAGATTCCTTAAGCCTATAGAAATCCCATGCGGGCTGTTTCATACCATCTGTTGAATTTTCTTTTCCTTTTTGTCCTATTTTAATATCATCCACCAAAAAGTAGAACATTGGGATTGATGTGCATAGATTTGGAATCTTAGAGTTTCTTACCCAAAGTTTAGGGTATAAAATGTGAGAGGCACAAATGTTATACTACTTATCTTCGTTTACAAACCCCACTGAGCACTCCCATCTGTTGATTTTTCTTTTCCTTTTTTCTCTTGTTTTGGTACCTTCCACCAAAGTAGAAAATCAGGATTTAGAACCTCTAGAGTTCTAGGTATAGAGCGAAAGTAGTACACAACATGTATATCTATTCGAGTGAGTTTCTTAACTACCATTAAAGCCTCATTTGGATAGTGAGATGAGATAATATGATTTGTGAATAATAGGTAATGGTTTGTGAATTGAAATGGTTTGGATTAAGATGCTTTATGGAGTTTTGGAAAAGGAGAAAGAAAAAGTTAAATAAAAATATTATACAGTTAAAATATTGTTAGAATATTATTTTTTGTTTTGAGATTTGAAAAAGTTAAATTACTTTTTGTGTTTTGTTTAGAAGTTTGAAAAAGTTGTAATGATTAGGTAATGATTAAATGAAAAAATTGAAAAATTAAAATTGAAAAGTACTTGTGTTTGTAGTTTCTTGATGTTGAGATGGAATGGAATGAGATGAGATGAGAGCATTTTGTAATCCAAACAGGGCCTAAATGTTTAGTAAGTGTTATGGGATTGATTCATTTTGTCTCTCTCTAACGAGGATGGTCTTGAAAGTCCGATTTTGATTTCAGTACGTTTGAGATTGCCTACTTCCTTTAGATGACATATCATATACATATGTGTGTGTGTGTGTGTGTTTGTGTGTGCGCGCGTGCGTGCATGGGTGCATGTGCGTACGTGCGTGTGTGTGTGTTTGTGTGCACGCACGTACGTGCATGTGCGTGTATGTGTGTCTCTGTCACAACCCAGCTTACATCGACAGCAAGGCCCATGGACCACTACATGGTTATTCCATGGGTTTCCTTTTATAGCTTGTTTTTACTGTTGAATTGGACTGGTAGTGTAAGCAGTAATGGGCTTGAGCCCTTTAGAGGACTTTTCCTTTCATTGCCATTTTTTAGTGTTCAACTAGTCAGGGCCCATGTAAGGGCCATCATGTTTAAGTTGGAGCCAGAGGCTCTCTTTGTTCTCTAACCAGAAAGTAATAGAAAGTTTTTTTTTTCATCTTCTTCCTCATTTCTCTTTTTTTATTGGAAGTTCTCATCCTTAAAGTGAGATTGTTCTTTTAACTCCTTTGGAGTGTGTTACAAATTGATATCAAAGAAACATTGGTCTCTGTGCTATCAAAATCTATGAAAGAGATTATTGTATCATTACTCAAAAATTAAGGAGATGGTGGAACAAAATCAGTAATGCTATCAAGTTATCCCGCAAAAATTAAAGGAATACCAAAGCAACCTTCATGAAAATTTAAGTCATCTAGAGCATGAGGTTTGTGCGATGCAAGAAGATGAAGAATCAATGACACTTAAAAAAATAGGGAAAGGTCCAGATGCAGGGGTCGACGGTGGTGCTAGCAAGAATGGCCATCCCAAAAACATCATCGACGAAGAGGAATGCCAAATACCTAAGAAATCAGATCCACCACTCATATTCTCTAACATCCACCCTAATGAACACTACCTTCCTAAACCCCTAGCTAAATCCATAAATCACTTCATAGCTCCCTTACTGTTCCTCTCATGGCGACCTCTCGGCAAGATACACTATTTCTGATCTTGGCCTTCCCCACACCCCAACACTTACTCCCAACACCCCAGACAGGAGTTTGAACTTGGTGGTGTAACGCCCCGTTCCCGGAGATCTGGAGAGTTAGCTCTTAATACTCAATATCAACTCAAATATCACAACTATAAATAATCTAGAAACTCCATAAAATATTCAACACAAATATTCATATTCCTTCATAGGGACAACAAAGAAATTCTTAATAAAATAAATTCACAACTCCCCAAAGACTAAAAAATATCTTTAACTTATCAAAATAACCAAAAATAATCAATTTACTAACTATGACTCTCGAATAAGTACTTGTACCCTTGGACACTTATTCCTCTACGATCATCACATCTTGCTAAAACTTCCTACTCTTGTTCTACAAATGAACCATTAAAATTATCTGAAAAATGTTTGGAGATAAGGGGTGAGTCATTAACAACTTAATAAGCAGAGAACACATACTAGTATGCAAACATGAGCATTTACAGAGTTTAAAATGTAGAACAAAAATACTTTTTATTTTCAGAATGCAGAATCAGAACATGTTATTAAAAATATCAGAGCGAAATTTTTAAAAATATTCTTATTCAAAATTCCTTTTGGCACAATATAACTAAAATATCATATCAGAACAAGATTTCATATTTGACCCCCGTGGTAGGGTTGTGCAAATCCCGGTGGCCAACCGAGCAGAAATAGAATGTGAATCTTTCCCTTATTATTCTCGGAGCACTGAGTGTGCACATAGGAAAAACCACAGAGAAAATCACTTTGCTTCCAAAGTGGGTGTTCCAGAAACAGAAAAGTTGGTACCAACCCGAATAGAGGCCACAGTTTTACACCCATGGTAAGGTCAGAACAGAACAGAAACAGAATGCCATGCCAGAGGTTTCAGAAATCACATCATATCATATTAGAGTACAAAACATTTTCATAACAGATTAAAATCATATCATAAAAATATAATTTATGCACAAAGTTTCATATTCGCTCTCTTTTACATAGTTCAGAATCAAAATGTCAAAATAAGTTCATGTCTACATCAGTCATGAGAAAAAAATACTTTCTTCTTATACATAATTTCATGAGTAATGTAGAACAAATAACTGAAATCATTTCCAAAATTTCTTTTCATTACAAAATATGCATATTTTCCAATATCAATCTCAGATCATTTTATTTTATGCAAAGTGTAGCATAGGAACCCCACTTACCTGGACTTCTTAGCTTTCTGAAAATTTCCTCAACAGTGCCGAACAAATATTAATGTCACCTATAAGATAATCATGTAATTCCCGTAAATTTTCAGTCAATCACGTATTTTGATATTTAAGCCTAAGCTTCTAAAATAACCTATTTTAATTCCTCAAAACCTAAAATTCTCATAACCTCAAAATATATCATCACTTACTAAAATCATCAATGTCCATTTAATAACTTCGACTAAAAAATTAAAAATATAACTTATTTATTATTGAAGTGTAACTATAAAATTTGATACTAGATAATATAATTATAAAAATTTGAGTCCAAATACTCATATTTATAAAAGTGAAACTTTAGCTTGATAAAAATCTCAAACCAATAAAATTACTAAAACAGTTTATCAAACATAATAAAATCAAGCCTAATTAAAAAAAAAACACAAGTCTATCACAATGATGTATTTCTAATTAATCTCAAGCTGCCTATCTGTCATAATGATGTGCCCAATTTGCCTGGCTGCTCCTGAGACCACTTCTCATGCTCTCTGGACATGTGTTGCAGCGCAGGATGTGTGGAGTTGTAGCTCGAGAAGACTACAAAATGCAGTCTTGATGAGGCTCCTTTTGATCTAGTTCAAGATCATCTGTTTTCATCACTACCAGAGGAGGAACATCAAGTAATGGCCTTCACCATCAGGTAGATTTGGTTAAGAAGAAACAAATGGATTTTTGAAGCTCAATTCTTCTCCCCTCAACAAGTCTCTAACTTTGTTTCTACTAGTATCTTAGAATTACAGATGCTAGGTAGACCCCAACTACAGAAAAGCCCCCAGGTTCTTTCTCCTCCGCAATGGACTAAGCCACCTCTTGCCTTCTTCAAGGTGAATTGGGATGCAGCTATAGACAAAGTTCAGTGCAGAATAGGAATTGGAGTAATAATCAGGGATAGTGAGGGACTTGTTACAGCTACTCTCAGATCATCTAGAGATTCATTTCCGGATCCATTATTGGGGGAAGCTTTGGCAGCCTTAAGAGCAACTCAATTCTATATAGAGCTGGGCCTTTCTAATATTATTCTTGAAGGGGATTCTTTCTCGGTGGTGAACACTATTAACAACAAGGAAGAAAGTTGGAGCACAACTGGTTTAATCTATCAAGACATCAAGCTATTGTTAGATCATTTTAGTTCATGGTCTGTTAAGCATGTTTCTAGACAGGTCAATGTAATTGCCGATTGTTTGACAAAGAGCTCATTAGAATGTACTGATGAATCAGTTCATATAGAGGATTACCCTCATTGTATTCACAACCTTCTTAGGTGAATTATGAATATGAAGCAATGTTATTTCAAAAAAAAAAAAATCTCAAGCTGAGCCCACTAGAAAAATAGCTCACTAGATTTAAACACCAATCACTTAAAACCAAGCCCATAAGTATAAGTCTTGCAGTCCATTAAAAAACCTTTCCAAAAATTAAAGCATGTTTTTAAATAAAAGGGTAGAAAGGTAAAAACAAAGCACACTCTTCTTCTACTTGGTTAATCGATATATTTAGTATATGTTTCCCTTTTTTGTAACTACCAACAAAAACAAAGGGTCAATACGTGAGCAGCGGTAGCAACACTTACCCATTTAAACTGAGGCAGTGGCACAATGGGAGCGCGATGAATGTTGGGCTGAGGTGATGTGGCTTTCTTGACAGCGTCACACAGGGAGAGAGAAAGAGAGTGCTAAAAATGAGGGAGAGGGAGATAATGTGATAGAAGAGACGGAGGGAGAGCAAGTCGGAAGAGAGAACACAAGAGAAGAAAACGGAAGCTTACGACAGTGAATGGAGATCGACCTGGAAGTGCCTCGCGACTGGGCTATGGTGCACAGTCGCAAAAGGCTAGAAAGCTTCAATCGTTGGCAGTGGAGGTGCGACGTTCGGCACTGTTTTGGGTGTAGGAAAACAAGGGACAACATGGCCTGAGTTTCTGTGAGATGGATGGTGGCGTCAAACGAGATGAGCACTAGGCTGCTGCGTTGGTGGCTATTGTTTCGTGTGGCTGAGCAGGTACTGACGACGTGGGGAGAGTCAGCACTGTGGGTGGTAGGGTTGTGGCTTGACATGGAGGGAACAGGTGCTCTGTTATGAGCTGCAAAAACAGGGTGGTTTTCTGTTGTTAGACGGAGGTTGTGGCTCGCAATGGTGCTAACGGTGGCTGGGACGCTGTTATGAAGCCCACGATGATGGGCCAAGAAGGAAGGAAATGGGCTGAAGAGGAAGAGAATAGGGGGCCACGTTATCAGAAGAAAGGAAGAAGCAAAACACAGTGTTTGTGGAGTAGTTGTTATGCATTTTATCATCTTATTAGTTTGTCATTTTATTTACAGCTGTAGATGGACATGTGTAAGGCATATGTGAGCCAAGTTAGTTACTGGCAGGGCATATTGTGGAGGTCTGAAACATGTGTGGGTTTTACGTTTATTCTGAACAATTCCATTGGAAATCATTTGGAGGGTGGTGTGCCTTGAACAGTACCGTGATTCTACTTTTATAAACTATCCATTTCTATCATCTTCTATAATGTTCATCTATCTCAATATCCATTAGCATACAATATTTCCATTATCTTTCTCTATTTCTACCAGCTACATTACAGTGGTATCAGGTCTCCGATTTTGTACCAAACTATACAACCATTCACCATTTCAATTCTTTTCTACATTACTCAAACCACCATTTCCGCATACAACCATTCATGGCTGACAATACTAGATCCAAAAATCAAGATGTGTTGGTGAGGCAAGAAGCTCAGGAAACTCGGATGCAGGCCCAGGAGGAGAGGATGCATGCTATGCATACAGACATATCTCAACTGATTGAAATGGTAAAGACCTTAGTCACAAACCAGACTGCACGAGCTGCTCACTGTGACACTTATAACCAGCAGGACAGAGAGCTCCAGGAATTCAGACGTGAAGGATAGAGAGGAGTGAAACTGGATTTCCCTTACTTTGGTGGCACCAACCCAGTAGTTTGGATTTTCAAAGCTTCACACTATTTTGAACACCATCAAACAACTCCTGCACAAAGATTGTTAATGGCATCATATCACATGGAAGGGGATACATTAGTTTGGTATCAAGATGCAACAGAAACAGCACAATTTAATAACTTGGAAACTTTTTCTAGAGCCTTATTGCTTAGGTTTGGAACCACAGCCTATGATGACCCCATGGTGGCCCTTACCTGCCTTAAACAAATGTCTATGGTGGTAATCTATAAGGCTCAATTTGAAGCCCTCTCAAACAGACTTAGGGGACTCACTGAAGCACACAAACTGAGTTGTTTTCTCAGTGGGTTGAAGGATGAAATCCGTCTTCCAGTATAGATGTTCAACCCCTTGAGCCTAAATGTTGCAGTTGGGCTTGCTAAAGTCCAAGAGGAGTTCCTGACTAATTTCAAAAAATCAGGGAGAACTTGGATAGACAGAAACACCACTCAAACCAACTCGGGGTCAGGATTTAGTCACTCTACTAATCAGTTTGAGGGAGCTGGACATAAATTTTTCAAGCCAAGGAGAGAAATTCCCTCATCTCAAATGGATGAGAAATGAAAGAAAGGCCTATGCTACCATTATGACGAGAAATGGAATCCTAATCATTTGTGCAAATCCCCAAAGGTGTATGTGTTGCACGGGTGTGATGAGGGGGAGGAAGATAAGGGTGAGGAAATTTATTTCGATTCACATGAAATGCAAGAAAGCCAAGAAGGAGAAAATAGATTAGCAATATCCCTCAATGCAATCACAGGAACTCCCAATCCGAATACCATGAGAATTTGTGACTCTATTGGTGGGGAGATGGTGCTGTTGTTGGTGGATTCAGGAAGCACTCACAACTTCCTAGATCCTTCTATTGCAAGAAAGGCAAAGTTGCAAGTGAATACCACTCAAAAGCTCAAGGTGCGAGTGGCCAATGGCGAGTTGGTCACAAGTGAAGGCGCATGTACAGCCACATCACTCAGATTACAAGGTAACCAGTTTAATACTTCTTTTTACTTGTTAACTTTGGGTGGTTGTGACGTTGTGTTAGGCATTCGATGACTGGAAAATTTGGGAAATATAACTTGAAACTTTTCCAGGTTAGTGATGCAGTTTTTGTGGCAAAACAGATTGGTTGAGTTGAAGGGTCTCCATTTAGGTAGACCATCATTTGGGGAAGGAAAGAGAGTCATGTTAAACAGTATGAATGGGCCCAAAGGAGTCTTTATCCAATGTTCTACTGTACATCCCACAACCACCACCTACCTAGACCCAAACACAACCCCAAACAGCCAACTAACCATGTTATTACAGCAGTTTACAAATGTTTTTGCAGAACCTGTGGGCTTACCACCCAAGAGAACCCATGACCACAAAATAAAACTAAAAGATGGAACCCCACCTATCTCCACAAGACCATAGCGATACCCATTTTACCAAAAAACTGAGATTGAAAAAATTGTCACTGACTTACTCAAGTCAGGGATGATTAGACCCAGTTCTAGCCCCTTTTCCTCATCATTTTTACTTCGAAAGGCCGATGGAAGTTGGCACCTATGTGTAGACTATAGGGCCCTCAATCAAGAGACGGTGAAGGATAAGTTTCCTATCCCTGTCATTGATGAACTGCTGGATGAGCTTTATGGCTCCATGATTTTTTCTAAAATGGATTTAAGGTCCGAGTACCATTAAATCAGAGTGGTTCTCGAGGATGTTCACAAAACTGCCTTTCGTACCCACAAAGGGCACTATGAATTTTTGGTGATGCCCTTTAGGCTCACCTACGCCCTTTCCACCTTCTAAGGGCTAATGAATGAACTTTTTAGACCCTTCTTGAGGAGGTTTGTGCTGATTTTTTTTTACGATATATTGGTGTATAGTAGAAGTGTGGATGATCATGTCGAGCATGTGAGGCAAGTGTTGGAGGTTCTAGCTGAAAATCAGCTCTATGCTAAGCTGTCCAAGTGCAATTTTGGGGTTCAGGAAGTGGAATACTTGGAAGACATAGTGTCAAGTGAGGGTGTTAAAGCCGACCCAACAAGGTAGCTTCCATGGTAGAGTGGCCCATTCCTACCAACTTAAAGGCCTTGAAGGGTTTTTTGGGTCTAATGGGATATTACCGTAAGTTTATAAGGCACTATGGCCTTATAGCTGCCCCCTTGACAACCCTTTTGAAGAAGAATGCATTCCTTTGGAATGCCACAGCTCAGCAAGCTTTTTAGCAATTGAAGGGGGGCTGTTTCTCAACCCCCCGTGTTAAGGCTTCCAAATTTTACTAAGTCATTTACCATTGAGTGCGATGCAAGTGGGTATGGTATAGGAGCAGTACTCATGCAAGCTGGACAGCCCATATCCTATTTCAATAAGGCCTTGAAAGGTAAGGCGTTAGCCTTATCAACTTATGAGAGAGAGTTGTTGGCTCCTGTCACAACTATGCAAAGGTGGAGGCCTTACCTATTGGGTCAATATTTCATTGTAAAGACTGACAGCAGGCCCTGAAATACCTAGTAGAGCAGAAAGTTGGAACCGCGGCACAACAGAAGTGGGTGACAAAACTTATGGGCTACGACTTTAAAATTGAGTTCAAGAAGGGAAGGGAGAATAAGGTCGCGGATGCTCTTTCTAGAAGGGATGCAAAGGGGGATGAAGAAAAGGGGGTGCTGGCAATTATTTCTTTTCCCACATTAGATTGGATTGATGAGTTAAAGACTAGCTATTCTTCCTCACCTGAGCTATTGGAAGTGCTAGCTAAGTGGCAGTCCAAGCTAGAGCTACCTAAGGGTTATACAGTCCAGCAAGGGCTAGTCTTAAAGAAAGGGAGGTTTGTGATTAACCCCAATTCCCTTTTTAAAGACAAAGTATTGCAGTTTATACACAACAACCCAGAGGCAGGCCATTTGGGGTTTCTAAAAACGTATCACAGAGCAAAGAAGAATTTTTTCTGGCATGGGATGAAGATGGATATCAAGGAATTGATAAGAAACTATAAAGTATGCCAAGTCAATAAACATGAGAATCTTTACCCAGCGGGATTGTTGCAACCTCTTCCCATTCGAAACCAAGCCTGGGAAGAGATATCTATGGACTTTGTGAAGGGTCTCCCTACTTCTCGAGGGATTAATGTCATCCTAGTTGTTGTGGATAGGTTGACTAAGTATGGCCATTTCATCGCCCTGGCTCATCCCTATACAGCTGTCGGAGTAGCTCAGATCTTCTTAAGGGAAGTATTTAAATTACATTGATTTCCTAAGGTCATCCTCTCAGACAGGGATCCCATTTTCCTAAGCACTTTCTGGAAAACCTTGTTCTCACTACAAGGTACTTCTCTAAGCTATAGCTCAACTTATCACCCTCAAAGTGACGGGCAAACAAAAGTCCTTAACAAGGCATTAGAAGGTTACCTAAGGTGTTTTGTGGGTTCTAAACCAAGGCAGTGGTCCCAATGGCTTCCCCTTGCCGAATGGTGGTACAACACATCGTACCACACATCGGAAAAGATGCCACCTTTTGAAGCCCTCTACGGCTACCCATCACCTCGGCTCATTACATACATTCCAGGGACATCACAGAATGAAGCAACAGAAAAAATGCTGAAGGACAAAGAACAAATCAAGCTCCTACTCAAGGAAAATCTCAACTTTTCACAACAGAAAATGAAGAAGTTTGCAGATCAATGTAGAACATAGAGGGAGTTTCAGATAAGAGACTGGGTATAACTCTGTTTACAACCGTATCGGCATAAGACAGTGGCCGCAAGGCAAAACTTGAAACTTTCTCCCAGGTTTTGCAGTCCTTTCAAAGTGGTGCAGTGCTTGGGTGCAATGGCCTACCACCTGCAGTTGCCACCGGAGTCTATAATCCACCCGATCTTCCACATCTTGTCTCAAAGGGAAACTAGGTACTCGAATCCAAGCCCTTCCGTCGCTTCCCCCAGTCAACGATGCCAACAAAGTGCAACCGGAACCCGAGATGGTGGTGGAACGCCGCATGCGTCGACACGGAGATAGAGCCCAGACTATGGTCTTGGTGAAGTGGGTGCGACTTTTGGTAGGAGAGAACTCGTCGGAGTCTCTGCAGAGGCTTTGAGAATGTTATCCCCACCTGGTGGGCTAGGTTTTCCAAAGGAGATGGATCTGTTATGAAGCCCACGGTGATGGGCCAAGAAGGAAGGAAATGGGCTGAAGTGGAAGAGAGCAGGGGCCACGTTATCTGAAGAAAGGAAGAAGTAAAATGCAGTGTTTGTGGAGTAGTTGTTATGCATTTTATCATCTTATTAGTTTGTCATTTTATTTACAGCTGTAGATGGACACATGTAAGGCATATGTGAGCCAAGTTAGTTACTGGCAGGGCATATAGTGGAGGTCTGAAACATGTGTGGGTTTTACGTTTATTCGAAACAACTCCGTTGGAAATCATCTGGAGGGTGGTGTGCCTCGAACAGCACCGTGATTCTACTTTTATCAAGTATCCATTTCTATCGTCTTCTATAATGTTCATCTATCTCAATATCCATTAGCATACAATATTTCCATTATCTTTCTCTATTTCTACCAGCTACATTACAGATGCACGGAGTTGACTGGGTTATGGCTACTTGAAGGTGGTGAGATGGTAGTGAGAAACCGAGAGAAAAGGGAGAAAAAAAATTGAAGCGGCTAATCTAGCTTTTGGTTGAGGATGATGAACTTGTAAGTATATATAGGATTGGTTGAGGATGATGAATGTGTAAGTATATATAGGAAACAGATAAGACCCTAGAGAAAACAGGAAGGAGATATGTGTTGAAACGTGAAACGGTGCATGTCGGGGATTCTAGAATCGTTTTCACAGGCTTGGGCTCTTTAGCCTAAAAACAAATATTTGGCCCACATCTCGGATCTTGTATGAGATTTATGCATGGGCTTTTTATCTAAGTTTGGGCCTCGACTCAACCTAAACAAAAAAAAATTACATTTGTCCCATAAATATTTCGGGTGAAAATCTACTTGGTCTATTAAAAGATTTTAAACCTAATTATCAAACCTATAGAACAATCATAATTCTCCAACATAAAAGAAATCCGGACTCGAGGTCCATAAAAAAAAAATACTTGTAAGCGGGCTTAACTGGGCCCGGGTGTTACAGGTGGAGTAGATTTTCAGTGTCTCTGCTCCTCACCCTTGGCAAATCTTTCTCACCATGAAAACCCAACCAAACTATATTTCAACCCACCAATCTCTCCCACTCCCATTTCTTTGCATTTCTCCGAAGGGAAAATCCTCGTAAAATGCAGTCGTCCTTATGTATCTCCATCTCTCCCACACCTCACTCACCGTTCAAAGATCAAACCGCAATGCCCTCGAACCACCTTCCAAGACACTCGAGTACGACTTGCTCATCATCGGTGCAGAACAGAACACAACCACAACTAGTGCTTTGGGTGAAGGGTTCATGGCTAGAGGCCTCACAATCCAGAACACAGCCGGTCATGATGCACATCAAGCAGTGGCCTTTAGATCAGGCAGTGATCTATCCATAACTGAAAACTATGATTGCTTGCAAGGATTTCAGCTAGTTAAAAATGCACTTGGGGCTAGTCGCATCTATGCTCAAGGGGCGAAGCTTGTTGACCTTGCTTTTGCCTCTAGTTACCCTAGGCTTGATTAGTTGCTATTATTCCTCATGGGAGGTAGTGAGCATGGCATCAAAAGAACTCGTATTCATATTCTTACTGTTGACCGTGATGTTTTGGATGGTAAGATTCATAAAATTTTCCTTGGTGGAACAATAATCAAGCAACCAATGACAATGGGAGGATCTGGTTCTAGTTACTTGTACGGATTTTTTGATCTAGCATGGATGGAAGGTGTGGCACCTCAGTTGTTTGATGTAATGCCTAAAAGAAGTTCTTATGATTGTTTCCCAGCTTTCTGGCTCCATTTTCATTACAGCGGCAGACCTATGAAGGGGTAGGCGCCACACCCCCCCTCCAAAAAAAATAAATGAAAAAAAAATAATATCTATTAATTTTTTTTTAATTTAATAGGATTATATTAATCTTATTTTGTGTTGACCCCCTCTAAAAAATTATCTTAGACCTCCTCTATAAACTTATTTTAATCTTATAGATTAATTACTTATAAGTCTAATTTTAAAAAAATTATCTAATTTAAAAATAAAATAAATAAAATACATCTCACATAAAATAAAATGATCTAATAACCTAATCACAAGCTTTTACTCTCAATAAAAACAAAAACGAATTTGGATGGTTTTTTCTCCTTCACTGCAGTTCTCTTTTTCTATTCTAAAAGTTTAAACTTTAAAGTCTTGTCTTGTCTAGATGATCTGCCAAACAGCCAAAAAGGCCAGCTTTTGAGGCTTACGGACCTATGGTTACCGATTACGTGTTCATATGTTAAAGCAATTTAAAGTTTTGGTCAGACCTACAAGCTACAGTATAGTATCAAGAGCTTTTGAATCATGATAGTTTCGCCATTGCGTCGTCTGATACACGGTTTGATTTTTCTCTATTTTGTTTTCTATTTTTTTCAATTTTAATGTTCATTCATATATATAATTGTATTGAATCTATTAAATTTGATGCAGTGTTTTTAAAAATTTTTTTTCACTTTTCTCCTTCTTTCATGTATTGATGCATCATGCAGTTGTATTTTTGTTTTTTTTTTTCTTTTTGAAATAGATTGATTACTACTTGGTTTGGCTTATATATAATTATGTCTATTGAATGATTATTTATTTTGTGCTTAAAGATTAACTTTAAATTCATGTTTCATGAATAATTGAATTCATATATATCTAACTTTATTTTATATGTTTCAATTCGATTTAAAATTTAGGTTCATGAATTATATCTAAATTGAGAACTATCGACTCATTCTTTAAAAGAAAAGAAGTTGATACTCCATAAAATTCTTCTAAAATTCCAAGGATTGAACCTGAGGAAAATTCTGATCTTAACTCTCCAATTGTGGTGTCTGAATAGATTCATTTTACATCGTCAAATCTTGATTCTAAAGAGATTGATATATTCTCTACAATGAGATCCAGGATTACGTCATCCTATATGGGACTATCCAGTCAATCAACGTGATGAAATAAGAAGAGCTTACTTGAAAATGGATCCATATCAGATACGTCTCTCAAAATATCCATTTTCTAGTTCTGAAAAGCATCTTCGCCTCTTTCATGCTTCTTGGTTTGTACAATTCGCATCTTGGCTAGAGTATTCTCCATCAAAAGATACTGCATATTGTTTACCTTGTTATCTTTTTACAATGAAAGCATCTCAATGTTCTGGATGCGATGTATTTATTGTCATAGGATTTAGAAATTGGAAGAAGATTAATGACGGAAAACATTGTGCCTTTTTGAATCATATTGGGGAGGATCCTTGCTCTTGTCATAATAATGTTGCGAAATCTTGTGAGGATTTATTAAAACAATCACAGCATATTGATAAAGTAGTGAATGCACAAAGCTTTGAGCAAATTCTCAACAATCAACTCCGAGTAAAAACATCTATTAATATTGTTCGATGGCTTGT
Organism: Pterocarya stenoptera; assembly: GCA_003123785.1. Lineage (NCBI taxonomy): Eukaryota > Viridiplantae > Streptophyta > Magnoliopsida > Fagales > Juglandaceae > Pterocarya > Pterocarya stenoptera. Next base: position 162,069 of record QEOT01004512.1, read on the forward strand.
ATTTCAAGGATGTGCCTTTAGAGGTCATGATGAGACCCCTAAGTCAAAAAATCGAGGTAATTTCCTTGAGATGCTTAAACTCTTGGCTTCGTATAATGACAAGATTGGAAAACTTGTTTTGGAAAATGCTCCTAAATCTTCAAAGTATACTTCACCCAAAATTCAAAAAGAGATTTTGGAAGTTCTTGCAAAGAAAGTGAGAAATAAAATTCGTGAAGATGTTGGAAATTCTAAATTTTACATTATTGTTGATGAGGCACGAGCTGAGTCTAAGTGGGAGCAAATGGCTATAATCTTGAGATTTGTTGATGATGATGGTTTTATACAAGAACCATTTTTTGATCTTGTACATGTTAAAGATACATAGGCATTGACTCTAAAGAATGAAATATCTGCAGTTCTTTCTCATCATTGTCTTGATATTCAAAATATTTGTGGGCAAGGATATGATGGATATGATGGTGCTAATAATATTTGTGATGAATGGAAAGGATTGCAAGCATTATTTCTTAAAGATTGCCCATATGCATACTATGTTCATTGTTTTGCTCACCGATTACAGTTAGCATTAGTTGCTGCACCTAGAAAGGTAGTTTCTGTTCATGAATTTTTCTCAAATTTGAATTTCATTAACAATGTGGTGGGTGCTTCATGTAAACTTCATGATGAATTGCAAGCTGCTCAAGCAACACAAAGTGCACATATGATAGCTATTGATGAACTTGACAGTGGAAAAAGAGCTAACCAAATTGGCATTGTCAAACGAGCCGGTGACTCTCGTTGGGGTTCTCATTTTTATTTAATTTGCAGTCTACTACGAATGTTTGGAGCCACTTGCTCGGTGCTTGAAAACATAATAAAAGAAGGATCCACTTACTCTCAATGCGGGGATGCAAATGCTGCTTATAAAATGATTACATCATTCCAATGTATATTTATTTTACATTTAATGAAGGAAATCATGGATATTACTAATGTTCTTAGTGAAGATTTGCAGCAAAAATCTCAAGATATCTTGAATGCTATGAATATGGTTTCTACTACAAAAGGACTTATTCAAAAGTTGAGAAATGAAGGTTGGGAAAATCTGCTTGAGAATGTTGTCTCTTTTTCCAAGAAATTTGATATTGACATTCCAGAATTGAGCTCTCGTTATGTACAAGATCGTGGTCGTCATCAACGAGATAACATTACGATAAAGCATTATTATCATTTTGAAATATTTAATGCTACTATAGATTTTCAAATGCAAGAGCTTGACAATAGGTTTGGTGAAGGAGCAACAAAACTTTTAGCCCTTAGCTCAGTTTTGGATCCAAAGGATGCTTATAAATCCTTTAATATTGATGATATATGTTGTCTTGCAGAGAAGTATTATTCTCTTGATTTTTCTGAGAACAAGAAAATTAATTTAAGGTTTCAATTGAAGCATTTTGAAGTTGATATGCTTACTAATCCGAAGTTTCAGAGTTTGTCATCCATTGTAGATTTATGTCGAAGATTGGTAGAGACAGAGAAATAAAAAAATATACTATCTTATTGATAGATTGATTCATCTTGTTTTGACTCTTCCAGTATCTACAGCGACCAGTGAACGAGCATTTTCAGCTATGAAGACTGTTAAAACAAGACTTCGTAGCAAAATTGAAGATGAGTTTCTAGCAAATAATTTAGTTGCCTATATTGAAAGAGAAATAGTTAAGAATTTTTATTTAGATCCAATACTTGATTTTGTTTCTTTAAAAGAACGCAAGTTACAATTTTAGACATTCTGTGTTTCTTTTGTTTGATATATTTGTATGAGTGTCTTTATGTTATTTCAATAATATATTGTTCTTGACATATCATATACTTTTTTAATACATAGGTTGTACTAAACGTATTTTATTTTTATTTTAGATCTTACTATCAGATTGTTCTGTACCGCAGAAAAAATTGTATGGAAATAGAACAAAAAATATTTTATTATAGTTTTAGCTTTGCTTGGCCCCCCCAAAAACAAATTCCCAGTTTCGCTACTGAGTCTGGTGTCAAGATTTAAAGCTGGATTGGAATTAGAAATTGGGCTGTTTTTCCTATGATTGTTCTGAGAGTTTTAGAAAATGTTATTCAACCTAATTTTCAACAGAAGATGATCATGCATCAGTTTCTCGAGAAGCTCTATGTTGACTCACAAATCTTGGTGGAAGCTTTCATACTTGACGTAAAAGACAGGGAATGGACCGGGAGTTCTTTACGTAAGTCTAATGCAATATGTTGCAAACCAAGTCTTGCATACTCTGGATCCTGCAAGTCAGGAGAGGTTATTATACAAAAAAGTGTGGATAATTCCGAGTGTCCACAATGCATCCAAACCTCTGTTGAAGGAAACAGGGAAAAAGTTACAATGAAAAATATTTGACTTGAAATATGTAATACTGGAATGTACTACCTCTATTATATGTCTTGTGATCCAGTGCTCAAAGGCACAATAATCAAAGGAAGGACTTTGTGGGAAAACCTAGACGGTTATTTACCTGGGTATATGGCTCCTTTGATGACATTCTATGGTTCTATCTCTTTAGCTTACCTTGCACGTGGCCTAATCTGGTTCCTAAGGTTTGTTTAGTTATGGAAGGATATCACACCGTTGCACTACCACATTCCAGTTGTAATTTATCTTGGAATGTGTGAAATGGTTGTTTCGTACTTTGAATATGCCAACTTCAATTCAATTGGAAGTCGACCAATGACCATTACTTTGTGGGTTGTAATTTTTAGCTCTGTCAAGAAAATTGTGTCTCATTTGTTTTCTTTTGGTGGTTTCAATGGGCTATAGTGTTGTGAAGCTGACACTTGGTGGTATAATCTTTTTTTTTTTTTATAAATAAAAATATATTAATATCAATAAGCGTAACCAAGTACACTGTGTATACAAGAGAGAACACCTAGCCCATAATAGAGAGCCCCTAAATGAACATCGCCCAAAGAGGGAGAAATTAGAAACCTATCCAATATACACCAAGCCCTATTGGGACAAAACATGCCTTCCCAAAGCAAAGCAAAAGCAAGTCACTATAACTACCCCAACCATTTGTCTCCCACACAATTAATACTCCACCCGAATTATCCTATGAGGATTGAGAGCCTTCCCTCTAGTTCTCCCTCAACTTGTACTACCTCCCTTTGCATCGTAGTTGATTGTCCAAGTAAGATGCTTTAACTCCCTGCTCATCTTAAATCTTGATTTTGTTTCAAGCGAGTGACCCACCTCAATTGCAGTGAGTAGTGCTATGAATTGGTCGTTATATCCTCCACAAGTAATACCCACACACTGATGTATCTCATTAACCTTTTGAAAAACCCAATCTAATGATGATCCAGCTATATTGTTTAATGTAGGAGATAACAAGGGGACAACATCTTCCCCAAACACAATTCCCAACTGAACACCAGGTCCTAAACATTCATCCTCGCAAGGTACCAACAACAAACCCATATTCAAATCCCGTACCTCCTCAACAACTCCATTGGTTCTCTCCAATGGTAAGGTCATGGTCACCATTGGAGATTCTGGGTTGGCAGCAAGTCCCTTCTCCTCTGGTGACCCTTTATGTGCAACTTCGACGGACCCTACATCTCCTTCAGACCTCGACGTTACACCATTTTCCTTAAACTTCGACGTGGGAGCCATAGTTTTTTCGAGGAGAACACTAACCAAGGGTGTAACATCGACTATCAGTCTTTCCTGTGTCACCTATGGCAAAGGGCATTCCATTACGGATCTCTCTATGCCAATACTCGACGTAGAACCCACTTCAAAAAACCTAGTTTTCCTTTTGACCCGCCACACTCTCCTAGATCTGGTTATAGGGACAGACCCGAATCTGATTTTTCATTTTCCTTTATCTGAGTTTAAAGGATTCGAACCTATCTTAGGCTTGTTTCTTACGACCCTATTGCCTCCAACTGAAAGCAAGTCTATTTTCATAGACAAGAAAGTGATCTTTGTCTTCAACTTGACAAACTAGGTTTCCATCTCCTTTAATGTATTGTGCATCACAACAAGCTGGTTCTGAGCTTGTGTGATTTGCAGGCCACTTTCACAGTTCCCCTCACTTTGAGTTACAGAAGCATGACCCATCTTCAGAGCTACCGTATATGATTGCCTCACCACTATGGTTGTGCTTGGGTCTTTTTGTTTCAACTCCAGGTTGATGTCTTATGACCGGATGTCCTCTTCTAGCTTTCCTTCCTTGACCCATCAGCATGAAAGGAAAAAAACATATATGCGGCTCTGCATTATTCAACAACAAACTTCTCCCAACCAACTTCATACCCTTAAGGAATGACTACAACACTCTGCCAGCCTCCTCCACCATATTCGTTGATAGTTAGATACCTACCATGCAGGTTGGAGCATCGTTGAGCCACGAATGCTCTGTTTCCTTCGTGCAAATGTTTTGTGAATTTTGAATTTCTCCCCACTTGTAATACTGCTTCCACCATAGCCACCAACCATCCAATACCACTCCGACCCATAGCTACAGACCTTTAAACCCTTCTGCTCCTCTCCATAATTTTTAATGAGAACCTCCATGCTTCTGGTAAAAACTCAAAAAGCCTTTGATTCCACCCAAAAGCGCACCAACTGACCCATATTAAGTTCAAACCTTCGATTTCAAATGTAGGGGCTTCCCAAGCTAAAGGGCATTCCAAGCTTCATTCCTGTCGAATGTTTATGCAAAGATATGATCACAAGCTTCAGTGCAGATATGAGCACAAGCTGCAAGAGGGACATGACTTAAGAGCTACAGAGCCCAGCTACAGATAGGGCTCATGGGACAGACAAATCTTGAAGATGGAGTACTCCTAGTAGCACGGCCAATAGAGCCATCAGTAGTAAGTGCCACTACACATGGGCTCACTCTGAAAGACGACAGAGAGAGAACCTTGCAAAAGTCCAGGTCACCGGAGGGAGGACCGAAGCCGGACGACCCTCAGCGAAGTTGCTGGGGCCCGTCGACCTTGTCTGTGATGGTGGTGAGGTGTCACACTTCGGCTAGGGGGTGAAGGGTGGTGGTAGGTTTGGGTGCCTTAGGGTTTTCTCTCTCCATAGGGTTTTCTCTCTCTATAGGGTTATCTCTCCCCAAAGTTCATATATGCCCATTTCATATCCACCAAATGGTATAATCTCTAAAGTACTTATTCTTCGCAGAGTATATTTCATTGCTTGGATTTTTCTGGATATATAAAGTTAATTTTGGTCTTACCTGTTGCTTTCTTGGATTGCTGATTTCTTCTGTGGATTTTTTCATCATTAGCAAGATCTTTAGAGCAACTTCAGATGAGGAGAAACATGGCTAAACTAGAGCCATTCTGCAAATTTACCAATTCTCTTGCAATGTCTATTCTTCTCTCTGTCACGTGGATTAGCTTTGAGCTCTACTTCAATGCAACAGACCTCTTGAGTGAGCTATGGCAAATTGCTTGGATCAGTCAAGATATACTTGGAATTGCACTAATAACCACTGTTCGTCAAAGTGTACATGTTCCCAATCTCAAAATTGGTATAGGTCTTTGTGCCTTCCTATTTGACATCTTTTGGGTGTTTGTTTCTAAGAAGTTGTTCCATGAAAGTGTGATGATTGTGGAAGCTCGTGGTGGTAAATGTGGTGAGGATGGTATCCCAGTGCTACTGAAGACTCTGTGCATGTTTGATACTTGGGGTGGATGCAATATCATAGGATATGGTGGCATCTTTTTACTTGGACTGCCAATAGCGTTCTCTCTTAGGTATGATTGGCTGGCAAATAAGACTCTACGAGCTTGCATACTTCTTGTGGGCAAAGCTTGCATACAGATTAGATCTTCTCATCACATATGTGGCACTGGACTTGATGGATGGGCATGGCCAACTAGCATTGCTTTCCATCATCCCATTCATCCTTTGAACATTCCTATCATTGGGGAAAATGGAGGTGATCTCAGAGTCCTGTGGAGTAGAGGAGAACTTGAAACCCTACCCACATGTCCAACTCCAACACTGAAGAATCCAATGAATAAAAATGAGACCCGCTTAAAGAAGCATATATGCACCTTATGGGCAAAGTGCTTTGAAGGGAGAGGGTTTGTCACAGTCCAGCTTACAAGACTAACCAGCTTACACCGATAGCAGGGCCCATGCGCCACTACATGGTTATTCCATGGGTTCCATTTTATAGCTTGCTTTTACTGTTTAATTGGACTAGTAGTGTAGTCGATTATGGACTTAAGCCCTTTCGAGGACTTTTCCTTTCATTGCTATTTTTTAGCTTTCAGCTAGTCAGGGCCCATGTAAGGGTAATCATGTTTAAGTAACGAGGCAAGGGCTCTCTTTGTTCTTTAACTAGAGACTAATAGAAAGTTCTCTTTCATCTTCTTCCTCATTTTTTGGTTTTTCTTGGAGGTTCTCACCCTTGACGTGAGGTTGTTCTTTTAACCCCTTTTGGGTGTGTTACATTATGTATGCATGTATGTGTATGCATTTGTATAAAGAAAAATCAATATGACGGCCCGCTTAATGACACAACAAAAATACTATTGATTTGTAAAATTGTCACATCAATTGCCAACTTTCTCTCCCTTTAGCAGCCATCTCCTCAAAGATTGGGATACTTCTGTTGCAACTTAGAATAGTTTTCTATAATGTCTTTGAGACTAAAGGTAATGAAATACCAAACGCTTTTACAACTCTCTTACAATTCATTTCACAATCAACCAATACGGACATCACTTATTTAAAAATAAGCTCAATTTTACAAAACTACCATTTATATAGTATAGAGTTGTAAATTAATTAATTTCCTTGAGAACAATACCTTATTGTCCAAGTTAATACATTTTATGTGTCAATATATAAACTAGAAGTCACTATATCCTACTTCAAAAAAAGAAGTCACTATATCCATGATTACCAAAAATCATCACAAGAAGTGAATACATTGTAGCCTTATTAGTTAAGCATTTCATTCACTGACAACAAGCTGTTAAGTTTTCCTAGTCTTGATAAACATCTTTTGTGATGACTTAAGAACTGTATACAATTTCTCATAAAATATATATGTAATGTGTAACAGCTTGCCAAAAATTAAATGGATGAATTTCTTTAGGCCATAGAAACCTCGTGAAAATCCATAAAGCCTTCACGAATCAACCAATTGAGTAGGTTTTAGTTTCTCAGCATAGTCAATCTTACTACTCACTTTGATGCCAGAAACATGATTTTATTTATTTGAGATACTTAGGAGTGTGAGAATGAGAAACAACCTATGGCATTAGTCTCAGATGAATATTTAGGATTTTTTGGTGCAATAAACGATTTTCATTTTTTGGACAACAACTGATCGAAAACACATTTTGAATTGTTCAAGGCACTTAGGAGTTAAATTTCACGAAACTAAGTACGCTCCTAGTTTCACATGAATATTTATGATTTTATGAAACAAAGTTATTTTCACCATTTTTCAATAAATAGTGACTCCAGTTTAAGTGCCATGCGGCACTTAGTCTAGTGTTTTCATAATCACAATGTGGAATATCCAAATTAGGTTAAAGAATTTTATTTGGACACTTGACAAGATCTTAGCTCACTTGGTGAATAGTATTGGACACTTAGCACCAAGAGGAACCATGAGATGGAAATGTGAAGGAAAATCAAGCTTTGACCTAAGCCAAACACTATTCCATCCAACTATCCAATTTGTGTCAAACCAAAGACGGTTTCAATCCTAGTGAAACTCCAAATACTTGGAATCCAATTAAAACTCCAAAATCTTGGTGAAAATCAAAACCCCAAATGTTTTTCCTAAACCCCAAATATTTCCTTCAAAACCCTAAATGTAACTGGTTGTAGCTTAGTATTTAATCACTTCCACATGCTATTAACCACTCCAATTTATGTCATTAGATCCTTATTTATTCTTTTATACCTATTGGGCCAAAAACAATTAGATTTGGGCTTGTTAGAAATCCAAACCCCATTGAAATCCCAAATGAAGGCCCATTTGGCTAAAGCCCATTAAGGCCAACGAAATTGCACCACCAAGGCAAAACTTGTGGAAGAAGTTTCCCCCCTTCCAAGGGTTTGATGGGAAGGCCAAAATAGTGTTTGATGGAAGAAATTGCACCACCCAAATAGTGTTTGATGGGAAGGCTAAAAGACACCTCACCACCTCCCTCTCACTCGGCAGCAACAAGCTGAAAAACCATGGGCAGTGGCACCTGGTTTCACCTCTGATTTTGGCTGACATCACATCACCCAAAGTGCCACAGACACATCTCCTTTCATCCCTCCTGAAGTATAAGTCTCATCCTTGTCCATTTCACTAGCCCTTGGTCAATTTTGGAATTTTTTCTTGGATTGGAATCCAGAGGAACTCTCAGACAGCTTTTATGGCCTTCTTGCTTGAATTTCTCGAAGTTGTTGTAAGTAGATTCTCACAAAGTTCTCTTTGAGTCTAGCTTCTATTGGTATATTTTATGAAATTCTTCATGGACGTTTGATGGGTGTAAAGTTTGTTTAAGCTTGCAGTGATCAGTCTGAGTGATAAACTAGTAAGTGTGTGATTCTTTTATTTTTTTATGGTGTTCTTAACAATATCTTGATCTAATCTTTTTATGGTTTATGTTTAACATGCTAGTATACAAGTTTGATGAAGATTTGTTGCATGTTATAGATTTTTTATAAGGGTTTTGCATAGATCTAAAAAGTTGAAAACTGGGAGTATAAAAACAAATTCGATTTTGGAAAAGTTTTAGTCTTTTGTTGTGAAACCATGCTCCAATGGCTTTGATATTCAAATATGATGTTCTTAGTACTTTTATCTACACATTAGAATGTTATTTTGAAGATTTATTGTGTTGATCATGAATATATGAATTTTTATGCATACAAATGTTCGGATAGGTCTTATATTTGAGGTTCTCAAATGGATCGATGTTTTTATGCATTGTTTACCATATGATATTAGGTTTGAAGTTCAGATATGTTTTAGGACATTATGTTTAAGCATGTGATGTTGTTTATTTATGATTTGCTTATTGAAAAGTTGTGGATCTAATGGTTTGATAAAAACCAAACCACATAGCACTTGATTTTGTTGAATGGGTGCAAACCGATTGTGTTAAGTATGATTTTGTGACTTTTGTGGTTTTGGCTTAATTATTCAAAGAATTATAGTCTTTAGGAATGTTTTATGAACATATTGAAAGTATGTTATTGAATTTTTGGAATTCTTGGAGCTGTTTTTAGAAGAGATAGACTTTGAACATCAAGGGTTGTTCTTGAAGTCAAAATACTTTGAAGTTTTGATTATGATGGAAGTTTGTGTTTTTATGATGTAAGTCTTGTTGGTTGTTCTAGTATATTATTTAAACATGGGATGTGATTTTTATAAGTTGCATGTTTCGGTTTTAGCATGAAAGATAGGGTTTAAAAGAATTGTAACAAAAATTAAGAGTCTAGTACTTTCCATGTTTCGGCCTATGCTTGTTTCATATGGTTGTGTTATGTTTTAAATATTTCTAATTAGATATTAGAATTTAAGACAAAATTTCTATGAGGAATGTAAATTTTGGTGAGTTTTAGAGTTAGGATGTGAAATCCTGAAGTTAGGTAAAATGATCATTTTCCCACATGTAGAGAGGTGAAATGGTAATTTTACTTTAAACAAATATTTTTATGTTCGTAGTTTTATTGTTAAGGAGTTTATAACGTTTAGAAATGTCTCCTCACAATTCCCATTTATTCATGCATTTTAATTTATCACGCTACGTTCACTGTAAGTTAGCCTCTAACTTATTATCACAATATTGTATATGTGTGTTGGTAAGAAAACAGTATTTCATATTCTTAAGTTCTTATATATGTTGTACTATGTCATGTCATGAAATGTTTATCTGTTAAAAATTATACCATGACACGAAATGTATATATGTTACACATTATACTATGTCACAAAATGTTTATCAGTTACACATTATGCCATATCACAAAATGTTCATCTGTTACTGTTATGTCATGTCATGAAAAATTATTTGTTACACGTTACATCATGTCATGAAATGTTAACCTATTTCATGTTATACCATGTCACTCATCTCAAGTACGTGTCATGTTACGTTATGTCATGTTATCAGTCATTCCATTTCACGTCAAGTCATGTCTCAAGTACAGAGTCTATCTCAAAACAGTATTTTCACATCAATAAAGTCTTTCACGTTTGTCACTACTCCAAGTACTAGGATGTAGTAATATCCTAGTGGAATCCTATTGTTCACGCTGGAGTGTTAAACTGGTGTGAAATTTTCTACATTGACAAAGTACCGTCAACAGGCTTCAAATGGGGCCTAATTAATTAGTCATCGGAGTGAAGTCAAGCACCAAAGCCAGTGGTGCCACCAACGTTTCAATTTCATGTTATATGTACTCGTGAGGGTGCAGATACCTGTCACAAGATACTTACATTATGTTTTTCATAGTAGGTGCAGATATATGTGAATTGATGCGTATGTTAATGCACTCACAACAAGTGCAGATACCTGTGATGTGATGCAGTATCGACAAGGGCACATGACTATAGGGGACCTGTGTAGCACCCACAGTTCACGTTTATTAATTAAGTTATTATTGAACAAGATTTCAAGTTCATGTTCCGTCACGTTCAGTTACAGTTCATGTTCAGTCATGTTCAGTTCAAGTCCATGTTCAATTTTAGTTCAAGTTATTTCATTTTCAAGTTCAAGTCATGCTATGTCAAGTTTGTTTTCAAGTTCACATCAGTTCAGTTCATTTCATGTCCGTACATGCATGCTATTCTTCATGTCCCATCAAGCTTATCCATGTTCACGTTTTGCATTCATGCTTTTACTGTCATACATGCATATTTAAATTGTCAATTTAAGTTGTTTGTTAACTTGCTGAGATTTGTAATCAACTCTCACTTAGCAGCCCCAACTACCATTCCACCTCAGAATGATAGATCATGTACCAGGACCAGGAGGCGCAACAGAGGATGACTGACTGGAGACAGTCGATTAGACAATGGCAGCACGACGTAGAGTTCATCGTTTGGATGCTCCATTTTATTGATAGTATTATGGCATCCTTGACCGAGTTGCGCGAGTTACTTGATGGATTAGCCTAGTAGTTACCTTATTTTTTGCATGTTCTTAAAGTGCTCTGCCTCCAGTACTATTATAGTTACAGATATTTGGACTTAAGTTGTAACCTGAATGTCTATTATTTTCAGTTTATGGAATATGTTTTATGTTTGGGATATAACACGTCTGGTGCATAGTATTGCTTATAAAAAGAAAAATATCCACTGCAAATAACACATATTAGTATATGCATGCTAAGTGCATTGCATCCTTAATTGTCATGAATGGAAGCAGATAACCTTGTGTTACATGTCTCGAAGCTTTAGAGTTCGTCTGATCCCAAGTAGAATCTAGTGGGCATTACAGGGTGGTATCATAGCAATACGTCTATGCGTTAAACCCACATGTCTCTAGGATTCCACCAAATTATAGGATCGAAATTTTACTCTTTCTTAGCCTTGAATTTCTTGAGTATAAGAGCTAGTACGTGGTTTTGATACACATACCTATGTGTTTCAGGAAGTAACACATGACGCACAGTAGAATATCACGGAACCCTAGTGGAGATATCAATCAGGAAAATTAGAATCCTCCAATGGACAGAGGGCAAGGATTAGGTGAAGTTGTGCTAACTGACATGCTTAGACATCAACAACAACAGCAAGTGCACATCCCTAGACCCGAAGTTAGGGATTGTCTGCATGAGAAGCTTGGGATTTATCGTCACCCAAATTGTTCTGGTAATGAAAGGGCCCAGAGGGCAGAGAAGTGGATAATCGATCTCGAGAGGACATACGATATCTGCAGATGCACTAAGAACTAGAACGTTTTATACGTTGGATACCTATTATAAGGAGAAGTTGAAATTTGGTGGGATACACGAAGGCAGCTTCTAGTAAGGGAATTAGGAACCCTAGCCGCTTTGACATGGGGAAGGTTTAAGGAAGAGTTTGATAATAGATTCTTTCCAGATGCTGTCAAACAACAAAAGGCCTAAGAATTATCATCTTTTGACTTAGAGTAGTTTGACTGTGGAGCAGTACGCTGCCAAGTTTATGGCATTAGGGAGTTTCGCACCTCACCTGATTTCCACAAAGAGGATGCAAGCACAGAAGTTTCAGGGAGGACTTTAGCCTAGAATTCGTAGCCAAGTGGCTTGTTTTAGAATATAGAATTACCAAGAGTTGGCAAATGTGGTTATGATAGTAGAAGCTGAACAGAGAGGTCTGGCAGATCAATTCTAAACAGAAGAGGACCATGTCGTTTGCTGCAAGCAGTGGTGCCGAGAAGAAGAGATCTTTTTCCAGCTCAACTAAAGGCAAGGCACTAGCAATAGAAAGACTGACTCCATCTTCCACCCATAGTGCCCAAGGTGTGGAAAGCATCACGCTAGAGAATGTCGTTACGTAGGTGGAGTTTGTTTCAGATGTGGAAAGCCTGGACACCTGATCAAAGAATGTCCCAACGCTGCAAAAAGTAGTGGAGCTAGTTTCAGCAGTGATAACAAGCCAAGGCCCCACATCCCAGCACACGTTTATGTTGGAACCCCAAGTGATATTGATGCTGATGCAATAGAGACGGAAGAAGTTGGCTTTATCACTGGTATTTCCTAATATGTTTTGTATTATTTTAGTATAGATGATAGGATAGGTGTTAATAGTAGTATCGCCCTATATTATTGTTAGGAAATGTCAACCTGTTCAGGTTCACGGCTTGTGCACTATTCAATTCAAGCGCGACGCAGTCCTTTGTGTCTGCAATGTTTGCGTAGATTTGTAGTTTGCAAACTAAGTTATTACCTCAAAAGGTTGTAGTGACGATTCTTGACGAGAATATAGTAGCTTGTACCCATTTAGTTAAGGATAGTCCCATGTTGTTAGAAGGAAGGACGTTGAAGGTCGACTTTTAGTGTTCAGTCAGATGGAGATTGACCTAATCTTGGGAATGGATTGGCTATTCAAGCACTATGCTAAGATAGACTATCGGAAGTGATAAGTTGTGTTTGAATCCCCAAGTGAAGACAAGATGTGTTACGTAGGAGCGTCGGTTAAGGCTACCCCTCCAGTGATTTTGGCTTTGCAGGCCACGAAGGGCATCGAGGATGGTGCCTTAGCATTTCTATTAATGACTGTGGAGGAGACAGTCAGGAGAAGTCCATGGGGTGCCCGTAGTTGAAGAATTTCCTAAAGCTTTTGTCAATGAGCTACCCAGATTATCGTTGAATAAAGAAATGAAATTCATAATAGAGTTGGAACCTAAGGAGCTCAAGGTGCAGTATTAGAAAAAGGATTCATTCGTCCCAGTTCTTCGCCATGGGGTGCACCTGTGCTATTTGTGAAGAAGAAATGTGGTTTTATAAGGATGTGCATAGACTATAGAGAACTGAATAAAGTGACAATCAAGAACAGGTATCCGTTACCAAGGATTGATGATTTGCTGGATCAACTGCAAGGAGCATTAGTGTTTTCAAAGATTGATCTGCGATATGGATATCATCAGTTGAAAGTCAAGGAACATGATGTGCCAAAAACTACTTTTAGGACAAGGTACGACCACTATGATGTTTTGGTGATGCCTTTTGGGTTCACCAATGCTCTAGCCACATTCATGGACATGATGAATAGAATATTCAAACCTTATTTGGATAGTTTTGTTGTCATATTCATTGATGACATCCTAATCTACTCTAAGAACGAACAGGAGCACATAAGTCATCTAAGTATGATTCTAACTATACTTAAGGACCAAGAGTTGTAATGCCAAGTTCAGTAAGTGCGATTCTGGCTTCGTGAAGTTAAGTTTCTAGGTCATGTAATTTCCAATGGAGGAGTAGCAGTAAACCCCAGCAAGATTGAAGCAGTAATGAACTGTCAGAGATCAACTAGTGTGCATGAGATTCGCAGTTTCTTAGGACTTATTGGTTATTATAGGAGATTAGTGGAAGAATTCTCTAGTTTGTCTAGACCACTTACAGCCTTAACCAAGAAGAATGCAAAGTTTGTTTGAAGTGATAAGTCTGAGGCGAGTTTTCCTGAGTTGAAGAAAAGACTTACAACTGAACCGGTACTTACATTGCCGGAGCCTATTAAGCCTTTTGTGGTGTATAGCGACATCTCCAAAGTAGGACTCGGATGTATGCTGATGAAAGAAGGGAAAGTAGTCGCCTATGCTTCACGTCATTTGAAGCATCATGAGCAGAATTGATAAGTGTTATTTTTATGTGATTTTTATCACTCTTTTATTTATGAAAAGTTTCATTTTACCTTCAATACTATTGATTTTATTTTATTTCTACATATGTTTATTTATTTTCTTGGATTTGAAGGAATGAGAAGTTTCAGTGCAAAAGGAGAGCATTTTGGTACAAAAAAAAAAGACTACAGATCCAAACCGATGAAAGGCAGCAAGATCTGAAGAGAGCTGATGAGATTTGGGTGAGTAGTCTTGTCCCATGGGCAGCAAAAAAAATTCTCTCACCCAAAGGCGAGAATGCTTACTTCTTGGTAGGTGAGAAGACTCAGGCCCAGAAGGCGCTACAAGGCTCTAGGCGGTTAGATTGGGCGACTAGTCTAAACAACCAACTTAAAAGACCAACCTAAATGACATCTGGGCAACAATTGGAAAATGTGATAAGAGTCTTTCATCCCTGTCGGGAATCTTTCTACTCAGTAGGCGAGGAGAAGGTTGTGTGGTCTTTGTGACCTCCACGCCCGTTCATTTCTAACCTCCATACCCATTATATTCAGGGCAGTATCTTCTCGGTGGGATAATTCCTCCCAACTAGGATAAATCTGCTGCTCACCACCAAATCCGAGTTCCACAATGAATCTGTTTGGTGATCAAGTCCTCCCGAATTTCGCAATTCAAGCCACATATCATTGAATCTTCCATTTTAGATAATCCCGTTATTCTTGGGATATTTCCTTTTATGTTAACATTTATCTTTAGAAATTATTTTCCAAATCTTTAGGCGAGATTGTAGCCACAGTTATCTTATTTCCATATTTGAATTTCCACATTTATTTAATCTCGACTTGTAGGATGAATAGGCGTTCGAGTTCTGAATCAAAGTTTCAGAGTTTTATGTTTATGAGTCTGAGTTTAGGTTAGAGCTCTAGTTTTTATTTTTGAAGTGTTCTTTCGAGAAGGTGGATCTAGAGAGTAGAGGCGAGAGCCGAAAGCTTCATCAACCGACTTAACAACGAACACCAGTTTTATTCTTTTTCCTTTTAATTTCATTATGAACTAATTTTATTTTCTAGAACTTTGATGTAGTATAGCACTGAACACAAAGTTTATATTCAAAGTTATTTTATTTTCAATATTTCCATGATTGAATATTTATTCATTGTTCTTAATGCTTACAATTTTCTAGCTAACTATTGTTCGATCTATTGGATTGCAATGAGACCGAGAGGTGGTTTGTGATAGCTCTAGGATTAAACACTATTAGTTGAGTGAAAGTAGAAATGTTTTACTGCGACTAGTGTGATTTTCAAGAAAAAACTAAAGAACTTAATGAGTCTCTAATTAGTTAAATTCACATATAGATATGGAGTTATTAGTTGGAGATATTTTTAATATTGTTCGAGAGAAAATATTGAATAGTTAAGGAATTTTTATAATCAACTTGAGATAATTGGAATTCTATAATAAGGAAGAATAAACTGTGGGATTTGCTAGGTGAAGTCAGATGCTCTAGATCTATTCTCTTTATTTTAAAAATCTTATTTTTAATATTGTTTTCTTCAGTTGAATTTAAATAAACCACTCTTCAAATTTTGGTTTTCCAAATAATCATTAATTTAGTCAATTTTAATACTCAATAGCATAATTATTCCCTGTAGGTTCGATAACCGTTTTCTCAAAAACACTTTACTACTTGTTACGATTCTGTGCACTTGCAGATATATTTTTATGCGAACAAGAATTATCCTACACACGACTTGGAGTTACCTGCAGTGGTTTTCGCTCTTAAGATTTGGAAACACTACTTGTACGACAAAAAGTGTGAAGTCCTTACAGATCACAAAAGCCTCAAGTTCCTTTTTGAGCAAAAGAACCTTAATATGAGGCTAAGGAGGTGGTTGAAACTGATTAGTGACAATTTGTGCGACATCAAGTACCACCCCGGGAAGTCCAACATTGTAGCTGATGCATTGAGTCGCAAGAGCAGATCAAAAAATTCATCTGTTCCATCATCGGAAGTAAGTTCCCTTTTTTGCAGTATGGGGAAAATGATGATCGGGAATCGTAGTTAGGAAGTTGTTATTACAACAGTCCAAGAGTTCATTCCAATGGATTGGGAAGAACTGAAAAGCCATCAAAAGGAAGACAGCAAGCTTGTGGAAGTCATCAGAAAAGTCGGGAAGTCGAAAGGGCCAAAAGACTTCAGTATCAAAGGAGACAGAACTCTGTATTACAAAGACAGGAGAGTTATCCCAGTAGATCAGGAACTAAAGGATAGGGTGTTAAAGGAGGCTCATAACACTCCTTACACAACCCATTTTAGTAGTACGAAGATGTACAAGGATTTGAAGCGGCAATTCTAGTGGGAAGGTATGAAGAAGGATGTGGCAGAATTTATGAATAAGTGTTTTGTCTACAGGCTAGTTAAAGCAGAAAGTCAAAAGCCGGCAGGTGAATTGCAATCACTACCAATCCCAGAATGGAAGTGGTAAGACATCTTGATGGATTTTGTGGTCAATTTTTCAAGAACCTAAGCCTAGAATAACACTATCTGGGTGATAGTTGACCATTTGACAAAAACCACCCACTTCATAGCCATCAAGAATATTGATTCTTAGAAATATTGACGAGGATCTATGTGTCAGGGATCGTTAGACTGCACAAAGTACCAAAGACTATCATGTTAGACAGAGACCCTCGTTTCATGTAACGGTTTTGGCAGAGTTTGCAGAATTTGATGGGCACCAGATTGAAATTCAACAGTGCCAACCATTCTCAAACAGACTAACAAACCGAGAGAACAATTTAGACGTTAGAAAATGGGCTTTAAGACCCAAGAAAGGGAATGTCCCATTCCTACACTGCCGAACTTTTCTATGATGCCCAACCTTCTCATTCTAAGAATCTATTTAGTTATTCATGCACTCACTTTAAAAAAAAAAAAGTGGAATTTACCATCATAAAAATAAATTTTTCGTATGGATCTTAGATTTATCCATTTTTTCAAAATGAGAGTGCAAGATTTGTATACTTTAGAACTGTAAAATTCTTAGACTAAAAGTTTGTTAGATATTATTGGAGTTTGGAGTTTTGTCCCATTTGGTAGTTTTAAAAATAGGGCGATGCTACAGTCACCTACAAACTGTACCAAAAAATGGTACCGATTGAGGTGGCATGCCATGTGGCTATTAATTAAAAAAAGAAAAAGAAAATAGGAACTCGATCGTTCCTCTCCCTCATAACCCTAAGGGCCTAAACACAATATCATCCCTCTCCCTCCGTCCATCACTCACGGAATCAGTGAGTTCATCCGGCTCCATCCTCTAATCCAGTGACAAAGCTCCATTCTCGGCGAAGACATTCCCAGCCGGCTCCCCTCCCGTCGGCCTCGCCCCCCCCACAAATCTGAGTAGTAGATTTTCTTTTCCTCCATTTTTTGTTTACATTTTTTAATCTGCAATATTTACATTTCTTTTCCTCGAATCCGAGCGGTAGTGAGGAGCTCAAAAGGTTCATTTGCTTGGGAAATCCGGGGCAAATGTTAGGATTTTTTATGTTTATTTTTCTTCTTACCAATCTTTTATACAAATTGGAATTGCATTGAACTATTTGTAGATCTCGTTTTCCCAGACTTGGATGGAGGAAAACATTATTATGGCCTCTAACTTTTCAAAAAGAAAAACGACATCAATTGCCCTGAATGGGTTACTAGTTAGTAGTTCTAGTACCTTTGGTTGTTAAATGAATGCAGTTTTATCAGTTGTACAATGTTCATGTTGCATTTTTTGTTGAACATATAATTTTATAGTTGTTTTAAAAGTTCTGGGAAAAGATAGTAGCTTTGGACTTAAAATGATGCACGTATGCCAACCTAAAACAAGAGGCCCAGCTTGTTCTTATGATGGATTTATAGGGATTGATTAAGCAGTAGTTTACTATAAAGTATCTCCGTGGAGTTTTTCTGGCCTATTTGAACGGTACATCGTTTTTTCCAAGAAGAAATTCTGATGCTCTTATGATATATTGTTTTATGGCCTATCTTTCGTATCTCCTAAACTGCATGCTGCTTTTAGGTCGGTCCTTAGGATTTTGATGCCTTTCACATGGTGCAATACATTCATTGCTTCGGTCAAGGACACTACTAAGAATGCGCTTCTCTATTAAATTGTGGAGTGACTTTTTGCTTCAATTATTAAAAAAAGAACATCTTTCACACCTCACATCTCCTAAACTGCAATTGGTTTTAGGAGCAGGAATTGAATGATTTTCACTTGTTGCTAACTTGCAAAACATTCAAGGGCTTCTATTTAGGGAAAGTGTCCCACAAGTTTTAACTTCTAGTTCTTTGACACCTTTTAACGTATCTCTCAACCTAGATATATGAACATGCGTTTTTGGTGAAAAAATTTGTGGCTCTGACTTTGTTTTGAATCTGGTTGGATCTTTTTAGATAATTCAAAGGCTGGACTTGCAATGGATTTCGATAAGGATCTCTCAAATAATGAGTATGATGAGATAGGAGTTGCTAATGAGCAAGAATGTGATGAAATCAGTGAAGAACCTAAAGTCGGAATGACATTTTCATCTACAAAAGAAATTCGATCTTACTATATGAATTATGCCAAGTAGAAGGGGTTTGGGTACATAGAAGGAATTATAAATAGGGATAAAATGGGAATGTCAGATGGTTTACCTTGGTATGTGCGTGACAAGGCACATCAAAGAGTAAGGCTGCCAATATTCTCAAGCCAAGACAAACAGAGAATATAGAGTGTATGGCTAGGATTAATATGACGATGAGTGATTAAAATGGATATACCTTGTCCTAGAGTAAACTTCAAGCACACACACGTTGGTAGTCCGGGAAAGGCAAGACATTTCAGATGCTTTAAGAAGATCGGTGCTCGTGTGGCTAAGAGGCTTGAAATAAATGATGAGACAGGAATACGAATGGAAAAAAATTTCAAGTCTCTAATTGTTGAAGCGGGGGATTACGAGAATGTACCATTTGGGGACGAGTGTCGAAACTACATTGACAAAGCACGACAACTTCGCCTCAGGGATGGAGGTGCTAAAGCTCTACAGAACCACTTCCGAGAAATGCAAAAAAAAAAAAAATTATGGATTTTTACTATGAGATAGACGTGGACCATGACTTGAGGTTAAAGAACGTGTTTTGGGTAGGCACCCGAAGTAGAGTTGCTTATCAATCATCCAAGGATATGATTATATTTTATATAACATACCTAACTAATGCCTATAAGATGCATTTTGCACTATTTGTAGGTGTGAACCATTATGGTTAGTCAATCATATTCGAGTGCGGATTGATATCCAATGAGGACGCACATACCTTTGAGTGGTTGTTTGAGTCATGGTTGAAGTGTATGAACAACCAACCACCAAATGCAATCATTACAAAATAGGACAAGGCAATGCAAATTGTAATTGCGATGGTGTTTCCAACGTCAAGGCATTGCTTCTGCTTGTGGCTCATATGAAAAAGCTTAAGAAGTTTGAATCACATTCTCAATATGAGGAGATCAAGAGTATTCTACAGAACTGCGTATATGACTCTTTAAGTGAGCAGGAATTAATGGAGTGAAGGCATGAATGCATTTTTCGATAACTACGTTAACTGTAGGACCACTCTGAAACAATTTGTTGATAAGATCGATAAACCTCAAGAGGAAGGTAGAGAATGAAGCCATTGCTGACTTCAATTTATTTAACATCAAGATTCTTTACATTAGTCACTATCCTCTTGAGAAGTAGTTTAAAAAAGCATACATAGTTGCCAAATTAAAAAAAATACAAGATGAATTGAGAGGATTTTTGTGTTTGACTACCTCATTTTTGGGATGTTAGAGTCGAAGATATACGTGCAAACTATAATGTCAAACTAGATTCCCTGGATGTTAAATGCAGTTGCAAATTATTTGTGTTTGGGGGCATATTATGCAAACACGCTTTTCGTATCCTGGCTCAGCTAGGTAAGGGTACAATACCATCAAAGTACATTTTGGATCGGAGGAGGAAGGATATAAAGCGAAAATATTCCTTTGTCAAAAGTAGTTATGAGCCGAGTAACAACCCCAATGGACAAAGGTACGATAGGATCTAAAATTGCTTCTATGAACTGTGTTCGAATGTTTCAAAGGTAGAGAGCAGCTGTGTGATATTGATCAGCCAGTTAGAGCAGTTGAAGCTAGAGTACCCTGGCTTCACTTCACGGTGTGCTAGCACTACAGTTGATCTGGCTACATCCATGGAGGGCATGACAAGTAAAGTTCTTATCCCCTTGGTAGTTCAGAGTAAGGGAAGAGTATCGTCTAGAAGAAAAATGCACCCTGTTGAGAAGGCTCTTAAGAAACCTAGTATGAGAAGGAGACTGCCCTATGGCAAAGTTGAGGTTCCTTTTATTATGATTTTAGAAAAACCAGTTGACTAAAAAAATCAATTCTCTTGATAATTTAATGATATCATCTTATATTTCTTCCCCTGCACAATGGAGTAGTCAATTACCAAATGAATGCAATGTGAGCGACACACAGCATGAGGCTCCTCAAACCTAGGTACTTCCTCTAGGTTTTTTGCAGTTACATTTTGTATATCTACAATTACATGAAGGATAATATTGTGCATAATCTATATTTTATGGCTACAGGATCAACAAAGTCAAGTTTGGACACATTTGCCAGATTGTTTGCTACTCCTTCAATTGCTTCTTCTTCACAAATAATTCAAACTAAATTATGGTATAACATATTATTGGTTCTTTTAATTTATCTCTACTGTATACACACAGTCAAGTATACACTACGGATTATTTGGGTATTGGATTGATTGCTCCTCCATTGCAGGTAGTGTCAATGTGAAATATGGGCAAGATTATGTTTGTAATTTTTGTTTTGATTCTTAGTACGTTTTGTTTCTTTAGGCCCAACCTTCTCGATTGCATCTCTCGAACTAGGATGATGATCTACATGTTTATAAATGGTGGCAGTTACAATTATCTTGTAATTTGGTGGAGATGACTGTGTTTTGGTGAAGATGACTATTCGAGTGGAGAATAATATAATTGTAATCATTTGATGTTGTAATACCCTGTTGGATTGATGCAAGTTGATGATGTAATGTACATATGGAGTTGCGTTGTAATAGACAAATTTGTGATTTGTAATAGACATGTCTTTTATTTTAAACAATCTGCAAATTATATTTTATGCAAAGACATCATTATAAATATCATTTTCATATGCAAAGTCAGAGGCATAATTTGGTGGTTGGTCTCAAATATAAATATCCACGCAATACTGCACAAAGAGAGGTTTATAAGTAAGTAACTTATCTACGCAAACTTGACCAAATTCCTGTAAAATAAATAAGCACATCTTCTACCATTCCATATAGAAAATAACTAAAGCAGAGGACTTAATTTACATCACCAGTAACAGTTACTTTTAGTGCATGTCAGTATTAAACATCTCAACACTACATCCCAACACAACGGAAACAAAAATACGTCTCAACTAAAAATTAAGTAGTTATTATGAACGAGGTACTATTCGTGTATAAGCATGATTAATTACACCTTGCTCATATTGTTTTCTCATAAATTCCCAAAACAAATAACCACGGCAATGAAATTGCTATAATGAAAGTGTTTTTCTCCATTTTTCTCTTGCGCTTCTCAGCCTCTATGTCAAGTCGATGTCGAGTGACTTGGATATCCATAGATGCTTGTATATTTTGAACTTCAATTTTTAATTGATTGATTGTATTTTGGTCATATGTTAGTATTTCAGGGTTATACCAACAGAAAAACCCGCAAGAATGCCCAGCCTGCAAAATCAATCAATACATGGCGTTGTTCCAAATGTGTTCTTCCAAGTGTAGAAGTGCTAAGTTGTATCAAGAATAAATCTAGGATCGTATTCCACATGGACAAAAGACTATTAAAACAATCTTGAAAATGCTATGTAAAATCTTATGGTTTATGTATAAAGAAAGGAGAGGAGATGCTATTTGATTTCTTTTTTAACTTTTTATGGTTATATAAAAATAGAGTGTATGAAAGGATTTATGTAATCTAATTACAAAAGCAAGATGTAAACATATCTACATTTGAGTCCAAATCAAAATGATGAAGTATCAAGTCCATTCCTACTACTTAACATGTCAAGAATCTTGACAATAAGATAACAAAGTATGAAACTAAGTGCAGCAAAATGAAGTCAGAAAATACTCAAGATTTCAAAAGGAAATAAAGTCTAAGAAGCAATTTATCAAACACTTGAGTTGCGGATGGACCTCTTTTTGATTCAGTTCTTAGTTAATTTTTCATGGTGCTGATTCTCAACTATCAATCCAGTTAAGGAATTGATAATTGGAAGATGGAGAGTTCATGTTCATATTTACACTATTTCTTTAAAAACCCTCACAGCATTCCAGTCAAACCCATAATAACATCTGACCAAAAAGAACCTTGATAAATTTTCAAGCCTTTGTTGTGCCTTACGTCTACAACAAAGCAAGAACAAGTGCTTCTATCTAGTTTCAAATCAATTTCAGGCTTGCAATAGAGTAAAAATAATGTTTAAACCAACAGAGATTTCATTAATCTAAAACCCAAAACAAATAGGGCCACATCCCACAACTCAAGCTACAAAGTTAGCCTAGCATCCTCTTTTCAAAGATGAAAACAATCAAACAAAGAGCCATAGCTCACAGAGGAAATTCCCAGCACAAGCCACCAAACTCCCTGGTCGCAAAAATGCCTTTCTTCCCCCAAGAGCCTCTAGTGAAAATACTCTTCCGTAAATTTTTGTGTATACCCAGGGACCACTTCACGTCCCCTTTCATTCTAGCCATAATCTATGTATATCCCCTGGCCCGCGCTCTGCTTTTCTCTTCTGTGTGATGTTGATTCGCCCATCCACCACTTCCCCTTCTGCTTTCGCACACGTTCCATTGCATAACCGATTCCTCCCCTCTCCAAGACCACAGCATCTTCTCTCTCTAATTCCATTAGGCACACGAGTGAGTGGCTCAACAATGTAAGTGTCATGTGTATCCTTGTTACAACCAGCTACATTATGAATCTTTTTAAGTGCAAAATATCAAGAATTATCAATTTACTCAAGTACTATAATCTATTGCATAATTCATTTTTGGTTAAACAATTTATTCACTTAAACAGCTTAATCATGCAATTTTAATACTTTATCACACCCCTCAACAAGTTTTTTGCTAGTCTTTAGCAAATTGGGCAGTCAAAAAAAGCAAGAAGATTCAACTTTACTTCAAAATTACTCAATCCAAACAAATGACGATTATTGTGAGTATTAGATAACCTCATACCATCGCTATTGTAAAAACCTCTAAAAGGTATTGGGTGAAATTGTAAGTTCGCGTGGGACGCATGCATTACAATTTTCATAGAAGTTGAAGGAATCAACTAACACAGATCTAAAGCACTATTTTGCCTTTGAAAATTTTGTGGGTGCTAACATAAGTTGTGTGTTTTGTAACATAAAAATTAATTGCTTCTATATTTGAGGTTGAGCAATGTAATCTTAAAACAAGATTAACTCACTAATAAGTATGTACTCTCTAATTAGTGGGGGCATTAAAATCTTAATGTGCAAGATTGTTGAGGACATTATTGATTGTCACACTGATTTGAAAGATTTTTCAATGCACCTATTTGTGGTATTAGCTCTAGTAATCGAGCTCAAGTTCTTTTTCTCACGAGGACCAGTAGGTCCTTATTGATATATGAACTTTTGAGAACACCTTGAGAGTAATGAAATACCAAGCACCTTGGAGGGTTTGCCTAGTAAACGCAACAAAGTATGAATAATTAGATATGACTTAATTGAGCCTAAGAATCTTGCTCATGGTTGTACTGATACAAGATACGTTTTAGATTAAGATAATTTCTAGCAAAGTTTTTTCTCTCTCCTATAGTGGATTGAAGAATAAGAAAAGATTGAGAAAAAGAGAAATGAGGATATATCGCTTAGCTGCTAAAACTTCACATACTGCATTTGTTGCACAAAGTGATCTTTTTTGCTCTTTTAATGCAATATTAGTGAAGTCTATACTTAATTGATTTAAGACTCAATGAATATAGTAATGTTAGTAAGATTTCCTAGAGGTTTGTAAGTTGGATGATCACTTATTAATTTAGTGATATTATTTATCAAGTGGAGATTTGATATACTAAATTGTATCATAAAGGCATAGGAAGATGGATTTGAAGCTCGAGAAATTGAAAGTTTTCTCGCTAATTTGATCCATTCTTCTTTGTTTAGCAGAGTCAATGAGAAAAGACAATATGAGCATTTTCTATGTTAAAGTTCCTATATTTGCACACAAAGGACATGAAACAAGAAAATTTGTCTCATCCTATATTTGCAATTCCAAAAAATTTCTTCATCAAATGGAAAATATACATTTTCAGATAAAATATTTTCTGAATTGCAATTATATGAGTTATATGATGAGATCAATTATCTTGCAGTGTTATGACTTGCTGAGAATGGAGTTATAAGAGAATTATAGCGCAAAGCAATTATTATATCGCACTTGGGTTGATGTAATATGGGTTGGCAACCTTAATCCTACATGTTTTCCTTAGATTAAGTTAATTCGCCTTTTAGTAAGGCTAAGTGATTGTGTGATTATTTTGTGTAAATGTGAATTCAATTCAAAATAGAAATATGGAGGATCTACGCCTGATTTTTTTTTTTTTTTTTTTTGAATGAGTCAAGAAAACTACTCATATTTTCGAAGAGGGATATCATGGATTTTATTAACACTTATTTTTTGGAAGAACATTTTATTCCACATTATCTTAAAATTCATATTTTCACATTTCTTTTGATAATAGATTTTCGAAAATAGTGGGAGTAATTCACCAATTAATGTAAGTATAGTTTTGAATAAGTGTGTACCAGTAGTGACAGTGACTCCCAAAATTTAGTAGAATATAAGGTCCTCATAAATAGAGTGGTAGTAATATAATAATATTCTCTCGTCACTTAGTGACTAGAAGAGAAATTTTTTAATATGTGCTCCACAAAAAGGTTCTGTATTCACATATTAGAATCCTAGCATAGGATTTTTTATTCACTTCACTTATAAGATCCAACCTAGGTTATTGTTTGATTGATAAAGAAAAAGTGGAGTTGATAGAGGTATAAACTCATCTCTTGGCACTAATTGAGTTGCCTTTAGATAACCATTGATCGCACATTTGTTGAAACTTTTCTGGAAGGAGTGAAATAGTTTATTCTCGTAAGAGAATTAGATGGTTAAGCTTTTGTGATGTTTAGGCACGAAGTACTTAGTGCGCATGATTGTTGCTTTTTCTATTTTGATACAAAAAGGGAATGTATGCTACTGGTATTGTTTTCATGCAGCCTAAACCAACCATCTATTTAAAGATACCCAATATACCTAGTTGTTATTATTAGTGACCTATTGAATAAAATGGGTTCTTTGAACACTGTTTACAATTCTAGAAAAATGTCTCCTTAAGAGAGATGACGATATGACTGTCTTAGATTATTAATTATCGTCTAATGAGTGATTTTTCATACTACAAGGTAGAGAACATGGGTTTGTGAAAAGTAACTTAGATTTCATGTCTTGTGAGATTGTTTACAAGAAAAATAATTTCTAGAAACTCTTATTCAAAATCCATTCACAATTAATGAGATGGTGATTACTAAAGAATCTATTTTTACTTATACTACTTTGTGTTTTTATTATGGTTTGCTCATGAGAGCTAAGGGTTGAGATTTTGTTAGAGGGTAAATATGGCTTATTTGATTAAATGAGTTTGTGATGCAATTTGGACAAGTCATTAAAAGTAATGGCTAGACTGTTGTGATTGTCCCTGGAGGCGAAGGCCCTAATCGTTTTACCTTTAATGAAAAATAAAAGTTGGTTATCTCACATATTATTGTTGAGTATTGGAGATTCATATAAAACCTTAAAGTCGCAAATTAAGTTTTGCTGAATGATATTTGTGGTCACCTTGTAGATTCTTAAAAATCTCAATTGGACTTGCTAACTAGAATCTAAGGTTTATAT
The DNA here is from genome assembly GCA_003123785.1 of Pterocarya stenoptera. NCBI lineage: Eukaryota > Viridiplantae > Streptophyta > Magnoliopsida > Fagales > Juglandaceae > Pterocarya > Pterocarya stenoptera. The sequence continues at coordinate 188,484 of QEOT01004512.1, forward strand.
TGTGAGTTTGACCCTAAGTGAGATTTGCAATGAATCTCTGACTTCATGGTTGTGCAAAGTCTTTTTCTATATAAAAGTTTGGAAGGTTACGCATATAAGATTGCGTATGGGGAGAAATAGTCCTAAAACATCACTTGAGAGTTGTGATTTAATTATTTGTAGTTGACCACATAATTTTTCTCCCTCATGTTATTGCTTGTCATGCACATGATAGTAATGTGTTCTATGATTATGTGGCACGACTGGGAGCATTTAGTGAGCACATGCATTCACCATGAATTTTGGGATTATGGTGAAAAAGGCATGTCGACGGGTTTAGATTGGCTCACTCACACTAACGATCACCTCTGGCACTTAGGTAGCGATGGAGATGAAACATTGTGTCCCTTGATACTTACATAGGATATAGAGATGGTTGACACAAATATATGTCGCATTAACAAGGCTAAGATGAGATCTTTGTTATTTGTTCAAACCATACATGGATAGCCAACAATCCGTGTAGCCTATGGTTTAGCCAAATGCGGATCCTCTTTAGCGCTTTGAATAGCAAGCAAATAGAGGGACTCGGGTTAGGCATGGAGATAGAAACTAGATTAAGATCTATACAGTGTATTGAGATTAGATATACGTTCTTTGTGGAAAGATGAAACTTCATCGTAGCATATGTTTAATATTACATGTGCTTTTACGATAACAGTAGATGTGAGTGAATGTATTTTTGCTTCCTCACCGTGTGAGTCCTATAGGTCAGTATTTATGACCTTAATTTATTTATACCCTTAGGAGACCTTTGACCGTGTCACAAGGTTCGAGTTTTAGTGTATGTTACTTTGGCATGTTGTCTATGACCATTAATGATGTTGTCTAAAGAGACATTGCTGGAAAAAAGACTGGATTAAGGCTGAATGACATGAGGGCAAAGGGAAGACAATATGGTAAAACACTAATATTGTGTTTGTACTAATTGTCGGCAAGTTGTGTTGCTTCTTAGAAGTTGCTACATAATTGTAGGTACATCATGTTTTATGGAGATTAAACATTGCTCTGAGTCGTATGGACTCGAGAGGGATTAAAGATGTTGAATATGATGTGATCAAATGAGTCAAGACAAAACGAGACTTTTTAAGGATGTTGCTATGATGGCCTTTTCTCAAAGAGATTTGGTATAACGGCCCCATTTTTCTTTTACAGGTGTACTTGGTGGTCGTACAACCTATTTGCTAGTATGAACAAAATCGATAATATATTGATAGATAAAACCTGAAGTTTTGCCCACTATGTGCGAGTAAGAAATGTAATAAATGGGCCCCTTACTCTTCAAGTGCCTAGCTAGCCATTATTGTTGGCTGATCTTGATAGCCAACCTTTAGGCCAGTTGGGGGTTACACTAATAGCCTCTCCCCCCCCCCCCCCCCCCCCC
>QEOT01004512.1:193052-251603 GCA_003123785.1 Pterocarya stenoptera
AGAGAGAGAGAGAGAGAAGCTTCTCCCATGTAAATATGTGTTGGGATCATAAAGGACTCATGTAGCCAACCAAACTAGTTGGAATTAAGGCTTGGTTAAATCACCTAGATCACAAACTCAGCTTTGGGGACTTACATTAAAATTAAAAATTTCATAAATAATTTCTCTGCATTTATGAATTCACTAATTATACAGATACCTGATCGAGAAGAAGATAGTGCTTTATCGAACGCAGCTTTCCAACTAGATCATACTACAATAATCAACAAGTAAATGAGCAAATCAGAAAACATGGAGTATATAGGCAATTCACATATAGCGACTAAACCTCACCTTTTCTTTAATGAGATTTAAAAGCTCACTACTCGCAAAATCATAGGCAGCTTTTATACACTCAAGATAATGATGGTTTGACCCAAAGGTCATCAATTTTGAATTCTCTGATACAGGGACCTATAAGCAAGAAGATGATCCAAGTCATGTACCAATGCAATCATATAGAAGACCATATGGTAATCTATATTCTGAGGGCATAATCATAATGAAACCTGAACAGTATGCCCACACTCTCTCATGACATTCAGATATTTTCCTGTCGTCAAAATTGTTCCAGCAATATTTGCTAGGAAGCTAGGAATCCCATCCTTGAGGCTGTACCGCTGTCTCCAATACTTGGCATCATAATCCTGAGTGAGGCTCTCCTATAGAAAATTTAATATTCATAAGCATCTAAAAGATAAATCTGATAAATGTGTTATTTTAAATGATGGTGATATACCTTTTGAAGAGATTTGTTCTCCACAATGAAAAATTCACCATAAGGATCATCAATCACACCTTCATAGACCCACCTACAATTTCACAAAAAAAAAAGAAATACTGTATTATAAAATTCCAATGCAAAACAGCAGCAGAGAATTCTTAAGGCTGGACGATCCTCACAAAATAAAAATATATATAAAATGCCATGGTCATTGACTATGTGACAACCTTCTTTTTTTTACATTATGTGACAATTTTTTATAAGTACATTATGTGACAATTAAATTAAACTAAATCAAAACATGTAATTTTACATCAAATCTCAAACTTATAAGTTTAAACTTTGAATTCAAGAAGGATGAACAAGAACAAGAGCCATGGATATGACACCACAGGCATGGGGGATGCTTGGCAATAAGGGAGTTTTGAAATGTTTTTTCAAAATTGGCACTCTCAAGCCAAACATTTTTACACCAAAAAACTCGATAATAATTTTCATCAAAACATGTTATTCAATTTCATGACAAACAAAAACCAAACAACTTTCACAAAACAAAACTCACAAATTTTTCTTAGCAAACATAGCCTCAATGGATCCCACCACTTTCACAAAACCCCATAAAAACCAAATTCTAAAAGTTTCATCCCAAATTTCAGATAATTTCATGAAAAGCTTGTATCAAAACATACCCACACACACTAGCTGGCAGACATGGAAAAATTAAACAAATTACTGACGCAATGGTATCATATATGTGTTTCTGTGTTCTAAATCTGTTGATAATTCTACAAGCGAGGGCAAGAAAACAAAATAATACAGTAGAACCTGATCAACAGGATAAGCGTCATAAAAAAGATCAGCACTTTTCCCCCTCAAGTATGAAGGGTGAGCTAGCATAAGGCATGTCACTGATTCAATACTTGAAATTAAATGAATAAAATGGTTGGTGTTTTTCCTTTAAAAAATGAATACTAATGCGAAAGGGAATAAACCATAAGATTTATGAAAAGAGTTTCCATGAGTGCATATGTGGCCAATCAAACTAATATTTAGAGTCCATTGCAGTATTTAAATTATTTCAAGTATGCTAACATCCAAGAACAATTTCAACAGCAGCTTTGCAAACTATACCTTTCCAATATGCCAAGATACGCATTGCTTGCACATTGGACCATCTTTTCAAGCAGCAACCTCACTGCATTATCACCAGCCATGGCCTTAGCCTGGATATAGGAAAAGCAATGTTAAGAACTAAGAAAACATATACCTCCAGGATGACGGTCAATATTTCTATTCTAGGATCCAATATATTTTGCTTTGTCAAAGTCAGAATAATTATGTTCACAGTTTGCTTACCATAATAGCCTTAGTCATCAGATTTTTTACAAGATATGGGTTGTATCCAATGCCTATGTAAATTTAGTAAGGGCAAGATTGGGATATATGTATGATAAGTAACAGATAACAAACATGACCTAAACTCCTATTTCCTAAATGTGGATCTTCGACATGGAAAACTTTTATAAGAGGGAAACCTATTGGAAAGCTTAACTACAGAGAAGAAAAACCATCTAAATAGCAAACTTATAATTGGAACAAAAACAAAAGTAACGTGGATATAAGGTTGTACCTGGCTCTGCAAGAGGTTAAGAACTGCAGAACCTGAAAAATTATTAGTTGACGCCCTCTGTATCACAATGGACAATGCTAGCATAGACCCCATCATGGGCTGCAACACATGGTGAAAACCCCTTCAGTGAACATACTAGGAGTGGCTGTTCATATTTAAAACAACAACAGACCTGACAGTAAAACCACAATCCTTGAATGGAAAGCCTTCCAAGTTGAAACTGGTGCTCAAGTTGTGCCACCATGGCCTGGTAATCCTGATAAGAAATTACAGAGAAGCATTAGTGAAGAGCAGTCGTTTGTAAATAACATAAAAACATTAAAAAAGGACATTTAACTGAAACGGTGTAGTCCCTTATATTAATGAAAATAACAGAATATCACCAAGACATATCCAACGTAACGGATAGGCTTTACACCCACTAATGAGGATCTGACAAGTGTAAAGTCTGTCAGCATCTCAATTTAAAGTTCCTTCCTTACTTCGACCAAATCCCAAAAACTTTCATACTTTGTGTTATTCTCTCAACACAACAGGAAGAGACAAAAGCCACCATGGTCATTCTAACTACAGCCTTCTGTAGAGTAATTGTTTATGAAAAAATTCATAATAACCAACACATGTTATGTAGTGACTGAATGCTCATAGAGTAATACAAGACATTTCATGATCAAATAGCATTTGTAACATGAATGTAGCGTTTGCACAAAGTGATATAAACATTATCCAAGAGTAAGTTAGAAGCCCACTTACAAACTTCTTGAGATATAAGGTCTAGTGGCTGAATAAGAATAGTTACCAAACTATACACTTAACTATTTGACATTGTGACTTTTGCTAAATTTCACCAACTATGAAATTTCATAACTTAATTTCCTATGTGACTCTCATACCTCTTGAATCAAGTTCTTACCTAAGCCGTAGCATGTGATCATGAAGAAGTCAATACCAAATGCTCATGCTATCACTTATGATACTTCTTATTACACTAATACTAAATCCTTCAATTCAAGTCCTTCATGTAATATTTTAATTTATACCTCAACATGATAAAAACGTGTTCATAAGTGACTTAGCCAAACATTAATTCTTGAATCACTAGTAGCCCGAAGCATGATTGATGATCAATCCAAGATATTAACTCAATTCCTAACATGGCATGTCATAACCAACATTCACTTTGATGTTTATAACCTTATATCATGATCACTTAGCAACTACATCACAAATTTACTATGCTAACATCAAAATCTAACCCAAGCATGCATACCTTTTACTTCATCAATTCTCATGGCATCACAAACTCATGCTAAACATGTTCATTCATCACTTCATCAAATATTGAGATAGACTACTTACCACTTTGAGCTTTCCTTCAAAGTACTCGGCTTTAGCTCTCTCTTTCACTCTTTTTTGGGAGTTCTCTCTATATCACTCAAATCCTTTTACATGTAGTGTGAGGTGAAGTAAAGTATGAGGGGTGCTATTTATAGGCTTCATTTGGAGAAGTAGATCATTCAAGAAGCAACTCAAACCATAGGTTACCCGATAACTTACTCCTAGTCTTACCATGGTGAACTCGGCTAGGTTATCATGATGTTCTTCCCTAGTTTTCTTATGTGCAGCTATGGAATCTTATGTCTACCCTAGAATGAAATCATTTCTGAGTTTGTGGTGTGTGGGGTGCAAGAATTTTCAGGAGTTTGAACAAGTTCCTATGAACTTGGTTTGATCTTGATTGGGTCCTTGCTCTTCTTCAAAACCATTGCCTAAAACCACTAGTTTTCCTTAACTAGTTCGGTTCTAAGGCCCTAGTAGTTGCAGAATTGATTTCTTTGTGTAAGAAAGAGATGAGAGTGAGGGACACATGTCTTCATGGTGGAAGAGGTGAAAGAGAAGTGAAGGCGTCGGTGCTAGCCGAGAAGAGCCATTTGGCTTCTTCAAATCTTCCTTCAATTTTCCTTCAATTCTTTGGAGTCAAACAAAGGTTTAGGTGTCAAGTGATGGCTGAATGCCATGGTTTCTTCATCCTTGCTTGGGAATCAAGAAGGTGGCATGGGAATAGGAGGTGGTTTGGAAGAATGCTCATCATGGTGATCAGCTAGGAGCTAGAGCTATTGTTCCCTCTTTTTATGTGTGTTAGCAACCTACGACCTTATTGCAGATCTAATTCTCCCCTTCAATGTCCTCAATTAGGGCTGTGAATTTTGAGAATTTTCCTTTCAATCCTTGACTCAAACTGATGGTCTTACTCTAGGGGTATCCAATTGCACTTATTAATGCTTGGAGTGGGGGTGCGCTAGAGATCTTGACATGGGTTGGCATGCTTTCCGAGCTTGAGATAACGTGCAAGGAGTTTAGTTTGAAAGGGTGGAGCTTTGGTGGCAAGTGGAGGAAAGAAAAAATCAATTTTGATGTTAAGGGTATCAATCGGCCGAGATAGGGTCTTTTGGCTTCCTTTGTCTTTTCTTCTTCCATCTCTTGACCAAAAGACTTCGTGGGGGCCAAGGGAGATCTAATCACTTGAAATCTATTATTCTTTTTGCTTGGAGACAAAGCTTATAGTCTAAAGAGGTGCTACCTTTGTTCATTGGGATGGTGTAAGATGTGTTGGTGTCCGGTTCGAACTCTTGTGATGTGTACTTCATGTGAATTTTCATGTTTCAAGTTTCCAAATTGTTCAGATGGTAGGGCTAAGCTTCTTGCACACAATTTTATTCAAACTAGACAAAATACTTGGTGGCATGTATTGGAAGTATCTGGTTTGTATTTGTTCAGTGGTTTGTTGGGAAGTACACGGCATGGACTTGTCTCTTGTGACTATACTATGTACTAATTCTTAGTATTATCTTAGTGTAACTAATGTTTAATCTAATTGAAAGAGGTCAAGACTAAATTTTTTTAGAAAATATCCTTAAAGGGTCTAATGGCCGATTGTCATCATAGGCTAGTTGACTTGATCATTTGCCATAAGTTTGGTCATACATATGCAGAAATTGTCCTTTGAATTTCCTGAAATGAAGACCTTGGCAGCCAAGTATTCCTTTAGGCGCCACCTTGAAGGGTTGTATGGTACAAGGTGTTGAATTCCTAAGGTAAAGGGTGATAGGCAAGTTTCAAAAACTTGGTACCCAAGTTGGGCAACTTTGGCCCCAAGTTTGGTGTATTGGGCTAGGTTTGGTTTTGGGCTTCAGAATGGACCTTCCTTGTTGGGCCTTGGCCCACTTGGTTGGGCTTAGTTTTGGGCCTCAATTGGGCCTTGCTCCATTTGGTTTGGGCCTAGCTTGTGGGCTTCTAGTTGGGCCTTAGGCCCATTTGGATTTGGGCCAAATCTTTGGCTTCATATTGGGCTTTGGGCCCATTCAGATTTGGGCCTTAACTTTTGGGCTTTACCTTGGGCCCATACTAAGCTTTGTCCTTAGGAGTTGGATCCTCTACCTTCTTATGTTTTAAGCCCATTTTCCTTCTAACTAGGATCCTCAAGATGTTATGGGTTTGGTCCTTAAGCCCACAAAGATAAATAATTTTTTTAATATGGTCCATTCTCCACTACCCTTGTGGTTCTTTTGATAGGTTTTTGGTGGGGTGTTACAGAAACTGACCAAGACATTTGTATCAAAAATAGCCTGTTTGCATGGAATTCCAAAAACAATCGTGTCAAATAGAGATGCACGATTTACTTCTAGATTTTGGCAAGGTCTTCAAAGCATAATGAGCACAAAGTTGAAATTTAGCAGTGCCTATCATCCCAAAACAGACAGACAAACTAAAAGGACCATACAAACTTTGGAAGATATGTTAAGGGCATGTGTGCTATAAGAAAAAGGCGATTGGGAAAAGCAAATACTGTTGATAGAATTTGCTTATAATAATAGCTATCAAGCCTCGATTCAAATGGCACCTTATGAGGCATTATATGGAAGAAAATGTAGATCTCCACTGTATTGGGAGGAGGTAGGGGAATAGAAAATATATGGTCCATAGATACTACAAGATATAAAGGAGAAAATTTTGATAATAAGAGAGAGGGCTTTGCTACATGTCATCCTACACCACACATGTTTCATTTTTTTTATAATTTTTTTAATATATATATATTTTTAATTCCTTTTAAACTATTTAAATTCTTCTACTTATCATCCATACACCATACATTTGGTAAGGAAAAAAAATCATGTGTAGTGTGTGGTGTAAAGATGATGAATAGAATTTTTCTCAGAGAAGATGAAAGCAGCACAAGACAAACAAAAAAGTTATGCGGAACACATAAGAAGGAAACTGGAGTTCGAAGTTGGAGATTGGGGGTGTCACAGGGAGGAATAGGTAACAAAGCAACTTTTCTGCTCACAACCCACTAAAAGCATTAGCATTGGTTTCATCAAAGTCATCTCCAAAATTTAGCTAAAAGTACATGTTTTGCATAAAGCCATAACCCTACATTGAATTAGTCAAAACAATAATATAATATTTTTTTTTAATATTTTTTTTAAAAATTTTTTTTCATATTTTGCAACTACACTAACCATATATTAATTAATCAAATTTTTACTGAAATTATTATTTCCCAACTAATTTTTTTCCTCAACCTAATTCCAGCAATCATGTGGCCAAAATCATTTGCAGCCTTCAATTCATGTGGGCACCTGGAATGAGTAGATTATAGGACCAGAAATGTGAAGTTAAAAAATAAAAATAAAAAAAATAAAAAAAACAGCAGAATGTATTAAGAATAAAATATCACTGCAGTTGGTCTGATATTTTGAAATAAAATATCACTTTTGAAGATGAACAGTTCATCTCTAAATATGAAGATAGACTTGGAAATACTGTAGCTCAAATTTGGAGGTCCCACTATTTGACTACTCCAATGCAAATCATTTCATCTATATTCTTTCAAATTTTGAAGATGCACTAGCATTTGGCTAAGCCAATGCCAATGCTCTAAATCGGCACCCCCCTCCCCCCAGCACAAAAGTCAAACTGGTGCTTTTTGCTGCACTCGGGGCTGTTGCATTGGGTGCTAAAGCATGGGTGTTTTTCCAATGACAAGTTACAAAGGAACACATAAAACTACCAACTTGTGATCCATTCATCCTTCCATTGCCTGTCTTGCATCATCTGAGTCATTGAAGTTTACAAAGCCAAAACCTCCAGAGGTCCCATTGTCTTCCTTTGCTAAAACCAAGGTAGCAATTTTCCCAAATTTGGAGAATTTCTCCTGCAAAACCTCTTTCGTGACATCTAGACCTAAATTCCTCACAAATATGAATATTTAGTATCAAGGCTGGGGAAAATCCTATCACTATCTTTTCTTCTTTTTTTAAGAAACTTCGCACTCTATCAAAGCCAATAGTGGAGCCATTTGGCTTCTCAACAGAAACATTTGCAGGTTCTTCACACTCAATATTGGAGCCATACACTTTACTCTTCCCATCCTCGGACATGGAAACTTAAAAGACAGAATATTCCCAAAGTTATGAAACGAATCTTGAAGCACCAGATAATCAATTGATTGATTCAAGTTCTACCAGAAATCCCAAATTCAGCAAGAATCCGACTCTGGGAAAGAATTAAACTACTGTGACCTGCCTCTTTGACACTATATTTACTGATTGTCAGGGCTGCTGCATGGGGTGGTGGAGGTAGTGGTTGGAATGGTGGTGGGATTTTTTACTCGGCTCATTACAGAAAAGAACACACCAAATGCAAAGTAAAGGAGGGACAAGACTCACTTAAGAGAAGTTTCTCATTAGTGGGTCGGTGTAAAGCCCCTCATTTACCCCAGATCCATATAGAAGATGCTTCCTATAACAGAATGGAATTTCATGAACCGCTTAAGTATGTATGAGTCTTCTGAAAATGGTGGAAACATTAACATGTAACTCATTTTTAATAGTATAAATATTAACATGCAAAATTAAGACACTGTTCACATTTGAGCTTACTAACCAGAGTGGGATACAGAATTAGAATTAACCGATATGGAAAAAGGAAAATAATAATAAAAGCCATCAGTGAAAAATGAGGATGATTCTAACATCTCCCAAATAAGGACTAGATACACCACAAATCAAAGAATAACATTTATTGCCATTTACATCAAGTACGAAGTTCATCAAGACAATATATGGAACAGAGTACCCTAAGAGAAGGTTCATTCTTAGGCACAAATACTCCAAAAATAAATAAATAAACAAGTAAACTTGAGGATAAAAGAGTTCCATCAGTAGCTACAGCTATTTTTGTAACAGTCATGAAGCTGTGCCAGCCATCCCCATTAATTAGAGACTTTCTAATTATCAGAAAAGAAACAAACATGCAAAAACCTTTGGTTTTATGTGTGGAGAACTAAAACAAATCTTAACTAATTGAGTAGGGTATATATTCTTGCACAGATCCCAAACAAAGGCATTACGAATGAGCGACGTATTTTGATATGATACCCATCAGAACCAAATTATCCAACTGTTCTGCAGCCTGATGCATAATTTTCTAGAAAGGAGGATTGCGCCTACCCTCATGGCCATTTCAAACCTTGGTTTGAAACCAGCAATTTCAATGAAGGTTATATACATCCATTCTATTCTTCTTCTTTTATTTATTCTTTTTTTTCCAAGAAAATTTTTGTTTTGTAACTGGAATCAACTATAAGTTGTTTTTCAAAAGCAGTTAATTTTTCTTGCTTTGTACATAAAATACAAGCAACATTCAGATGAGGGCAAATCTTATTTAAAATCTAAAATAATTTATTAGCCAACAAGTACACAAATTTAAAAAAATAATAATAAATGAATAAGCTACCAGAAGGAGTGCCCGCAGTGCAGCAGCAAAGGCATGATTAACTAGGCCATTTTTGAACTGGGACCTCGACTCAACAAACTGGCTAATCATCAGAAAGCTCTCACACAGGGGGAAAATCTTTTTGGCCAGTTCCTGCAATAATGTCTGTCAGTTCAAACCATTTTTAAAGGCTAATGCTCAAATAAGACAACAAAATATGTTAACTGCATTATACGCCAGATCAAATTTTTTTAGTTCCTGATAAAGCCTGAAATGAAACCATGAATAGGCAGGCATCACTGTCTTCTTTTAAATACTTCATCAACTGGGTCATTTCTTTTGTCAAGCACTTTATCCATTTTTACAAAATCCAATAAACTTTATTATATAAAATGATTCAATTCATTTCCAGGCAACAAACATCATCAAATAAAATTTTAAATCGTAATGAAAGTGGCATTTATCTATGATATATTGAGATATTTTATGTAGACAGAAGTCTGACTCAAACTAATGCAATAAACCCACGTTAATTGAGGCATTTCACAAAGCCACTCAGCTATGTTTGACTTATTCAGTTTTACAAACACCACACTAATCCAACAATCAACATCATCAAGCTATATTTCGTAATCATAATAAAAACAATAGCACAGCATGCACAAGTCTATCTTTGTGTGTATTAAAAAGGAATAAAGAATTCAACCAGAACATTATCAGAAAGAAGTATAATACGAAGCTTTATAGTTGCCACAAGATTAGAGACCTCACTAATTCATACCTGGAGTGCTAAATCCATTGATGGATCAACCAAGAAGGTAACATTATCCTCCTTTCCACGAACTCTTTTAATTGAGATGTATCGCCCTTCAATTGCAACCATAGCAGAAAGGAGATCATCAATAACAATAAGCTCCTACAAATCAAGGAAAAAAACATATACCTGAAATTCATATTTCACTCCCACCAATATTACCAGATTATGAACTCAACTATATCTATATTATCTCACCCAAAAAAAAAAAAAAACTATATCTATATTATCAGCATCTCTTTAAAAAAGAACCCATTTAAAAAGAATTCATTGGCTTGTCAGTATGTTATCCATATGATTTTTGAAAGTAAATTCGTTTCATTAAGAAGCACAGGGGGACGCGACCCTAATATTAAGCATGTATACAAGAGATAACACTTTAATGGAAGAACTATAAATTCAGAAATATTAAATAGTAAACACGCCTGTCCATGTATAGAGCAAATGGAGCAGCATTTTCTTGAGCTCTTACACCGACATCTAGTGATCTTCAAACATCTTGCATTCCACTCTCTCAATAATCTCCACATTAAATACAACAGGGCCATCCATCATCAGTTAAAACTAAGCAAACTCCTAATTGACCATTCCACATATTTTCCACCTCTCACTCCTACCCTAGTCTGACCACCATTTCCATCAACTCAGGAATACAGGGTAAAAGGATAAATTTCCAGTTCCTTTACACTCCACCAATTGTAAGCATTTTTTTTATTCCATACTTCTGACAAAGGATACTTATTCCTTTTTTCTTTTCTTTTTTTCCTTTTAACTTTATACGTAGGAGTCTTCCCAGAGCACAAAAGAAGGGTACAACATCATGTACATTGTCCTAGGAGGTGTAAAACATACCTGAACCGCAGCATCAAAACAGCCTATGGCCTTGTCCACTCCACTGCAGCTTAGAAACATGCAAAATCACATACATAGAATGAAGAGTTTACTTTCTGAATAAAGTAAATTTACCTAACACATCAATAAATTAAAATAAAAGTAGTAACTTTAGCTTGTAAATTAGGTGACAATAATAGTAGTAGTTGCAGCAGTAGCAGCAGCAGCAACAATAATCCCAATAGTCATAAAGTTAACAGTAATCCAACTAAGCCAATGACCCCTAGCCAAATGGAATCCCCTCTAACGTAAGAATGGGGTGTGACCGCAGGTTCAAGACCCAGAGGCCGCCTGTGTAACATAGCAATGAGGGGAAGACAATCAAAAGAAAACCCAAGAAATACAATATCCGTACCTAAAGGACTCCATTGAGAGACCCTTTGCTTCAGCGAACCGAGACATCGCCTTGCTTTCCTGCACAACTCAAAATCGAATATCTAGTGCTCCGAATTCACCATTTGATCGCCGAGAAAGACAACAAAAATAAAAACCTCTCTACAAATATATGTAAAACACAAACAGCTTCAAATTCATGTACGGGTGCGCATTTTTAGAAACTTCATTCCCGAATTACTTTTCAAAAAGAAAACTATGTTTCCAGCATTTTGTTTTAAAATCAGATCGAGAGAGAGAGAGAGAGAGAGAGAGAGAGAGAACTTGGTGGAATCGGCCAGTGAGGAAAGGACGCTCGACATTCCAACGAGGAGTGGAGGGGCAAGACGAGTTCGCTGAATCCATTTGAAAGAAAAACCTAATTGAACTAAGCAGCAAACACAATTGTACTGCAAATTCAAAAAATGGAGGAGAAAATTGGTATATGCTATGTGCTTTTTGAAATGCGAGCAGCAGTATCTGCTTTTGGCTTTTCTACGGTTCTTCCTTCAGAAACTCTTTAAAGTGGACCTTCCGATCTCATGGGTTTAACACCCGTCAATAATTACATGACACCTCATCACCTATACACAACTTTCTTGAGCCTCATCACAGGGAATGAAAATAAAAAACCTGTCGTTTTCTCCAACCTCTTCTGAAAGCAATCTATTTTCCTCCTGAAATCACCGTCGTTCTCACATCCTTAAATCTATTTCCAAGTTTAGTCTCCGTTTCTGTGCCGGTGCGTGTTGCGAGGGAGATCTCAATACTGGAAGAGAGAGAAGAAGGGAAGTAATTTTTGGAAGAGAGAGACGGGGAGCGTGGGGTCTTAGTTCCGTGGGGTCTCTGTAGTGCGGCCATATACGGCAAGGTTAGTTTTTCATGTATGTATATCATGATCATTCGTAACATTCATTTATTTTTTTCCTTTGAGAATGTAAATAGGTGGAGTTAATTATAGCTTGATTAACACAATTTTAAATAATAGAATTGCTAGATTTAAAAATAATTCGTATAAAAAATTTATAATTTTTTTTAAAAAGAAACAGTAAGCTTTATTGAAATATCAAGAAACAAAATGAAGAATACATGAATGACCTTCCTCCAATTTAACCTCATCCTCCGAACTCTCTAAAAGCATACTTAGCCAATACATGTGCTGCCATATTGAGATTTATTCTCACATGAACTGCAGTCCAATGATCAAAATGAGACAAAACAAACTTAGCATCCCATAGAGAACTCCCAAAATATGGAACTGTGAAGATTTAATATTGATGCTGTGAATTACTTGCAATGCATCCCCTTCCAAGATTATACTTCTCAAACCTATGTCTCTTGTTAAGATGATCGCCTGTAATGCTCATTGAGACTCTGCTGTGAAGGAATCAGTTCACATATACCTTTGCATGCTTCTGGAAGCCGTCACCATTCCTTCAAAATCCCTTATAACAATACCTATGCCAACTCTACCAACTTCATGTTTGACTGCAACATCCCAATTTACCTTATAAGTGCCTAAAGGAAGAGATTCTCAGCTAGTATGATTGCTGCCTGAGTCACCTTTGGAAACTACCTTTGGAACTTAGCCTTCTTGATGATCTGATAGTAACTAGTTTGCCTGTTGCATTACCAAGTTTGGATGGATAAATTTATAAATTGATGTATAATACGTTAAATCTGCTTTATAATTATACAGAACTCTATTATTACCCAAATTGATAATAAAATTCATGATTAAACATGACATAACTTCCACGTATATCTCTACTCAAAATAATAAAATAGTCCAAAAAACTTGTCTAACAAAAGAAACAAACCAATAAGTGGGTCTTTGATTTTACAAAAATGCTGGAGGCAACTGCGTCCCACGTGGCATTAAATGGAAACGGCATCCTATCCTTGCTTCGTATCTCAAAACCATCCTTACTTCGTCTCACATTTGTTCCTCCGTTTTCTCCTAGCATAGAGAAGCCGAATCTCGATTCTCACATTTGTTCCTTCATCTTTGCCTCACAATCTCACATTTGGGAACTCTGATGGTGGTGCTGGAGTGTGTATTGGCGCTTGGCGGCGGTGAGGCGAGAGGTCCAGAAGTCGGAATCCATTGAATATAAGGATCAGAGATGAACCTCACTTTTTTTTTTTTTTCAGAAAAATAATTTCTTCTAATTCTAAATACCTCCAGGGAGGAAAAAAGAATTCAACTTGGCCTTCGATCTTGAACCTCTTGAGTGTCTTTTTCATTTCTTAAAATTTTGACTTTTTGGTTAGATATCCTGTCCAAGTTGATCGCAGAGAAGCTTACAAGATGAGAGACAACTGATGAATGGTTATTTTATTTTATTTTTATTTTTATTTAAAGGTTGATGGATATTATCTCATGAATTTGACTATTTCTTAAAACAAAAGAACTTTGAGCACTTCTTAGACTCTTTTTTAGCATTTCTTTGTCTTCTTATTTTTCGTCTAGGTGTGTTTTTTTATTTTATTTTATAAAATATCAACTAACATGGCATAGCCGATTCCCCAACGGTTCCCCACCTCGGTTGCATATATAAGAACTGTTAATTTTAAATGCAAATTGGTACAAGCATAATTTAAATTTTGTGAATTATACAAGACAACATGAATTGAGAAATGCTTGGTCTATAAAGGGATCCTTAAAAAAAGTTTATAAAGTCATGTGATTTGATATAATACATTAAATTATAAAATATTTTTTATGTAAAACATATATGACGTATCACATTAAGTCAAGCCAATTTATCAATGTGACTTGATATAATATGTTACATTATAAAATATTTTTTGGATGTAAAATATATATGACATATCACATTAAGTCAAGCTAGTTTGTAAACTTACTTTTATAATATTTTTTTGTAGATCTAACATTTCTATTATGAATTTTGGTGGGTTAACTCTTGTGTAACTTATTTATTATCATGTATAACTGCGAGAGTTGACCCTTCCTAATCCGTGTAATCACATATTGGGCTCGTCTAATCTTTGCGAGTCCTATTAATTATTGTCAACCATAACAGAAATAGTTTGTTAATCATGATTTTGAAAGTAATTTTAGGTTCAACATTGGAATACTAGTTGATGATCTATTATTGAAAAGGTTTTAAGGTTTTCAAGATTTATGGCAAGAATTTTAGTTTTGCATTCACATCAAAATATGTTTAGTTCTTCTACCCACAATCTTGGGATAGTCCACATGCATGACCAACATGTGCCCATATCCATCATGTTAGTAAATTTTGAAAACTCTAGAATCTAGGGAATAAGTTTCAGATTGCAAATTTACCACTTAGGTCAGTTTTCACATCTTGTTATGTGTTGTCAAGTTTGGAGTTTTGTCGTTGTCGTCAGTCGTTGTCGACCACTATCAATGCCATTTTCTTTCATCAGAGAAACTCACTATCTCCCATTTACATTCTACAAATATTTATTCGATCTTGTAGAAGAGTACAAATTAAAAGGATGAGGAATGCATATGGAGCTAATATAAATGAAGTACATTAAATAATTTGAGTTTAAAATGAAAAGTTCAAAGAACTATGAAAGCTTATGACATGCAACTAGATGACGTGGAAATTCATGATCACGTGTGTCAAGGGCTCCTGAAGGAGATTTACAACCAAACACTGGGTACCATATCTTGACGGTTTCTCCAACCAGTCTCCAACCAAACACTGGGTACCATTCCTAGTCATCATCACCTCAGTTGTCGTCAAACTGTGGCTCTTTCTATATCTTCTTCCAAGCGGATGGCTTTAGACTTGAACTGTGGCCCCGTCTCCGTTCTGGTCGCTTGATCTCCATCTAGGTTTAGCTTTACCACCTCATCTGGTCACAGATGACAGTAGTGGATTCACTGAGAGCGCTAGTCTTGCCTCCAACCTAGGTTGAAACTTGATGGCAGAAGGTTTCTTGCCAGGAGTGAATGACAAAACGATGGAACAATTATTGGTGATGATTACTTCGTTGATCTTGTGTCAAGATCATTGTTCCAACAATCAAGTGAAAATTCTCTAGAATTCGGAATGCATGATCTTGTCAATGACTTAGCAAGATTTTTGTCAAGACAATTTACCTTCAGACTAGAGGGTGAAAATTCTCTTGAAACAAGACAGCCATTTGTCATTTGCCAAAATAATTGTTGATACTACTAAGAAGTTTGGGGCACTATATGAGGCTAAGGGGTTGCGTACTTTCCTACCTATATATTCTTACAATGAAATCTTAGGTAAAGAACACATGCATGATTTGCTACCAATGCTACGATGCTTACGAGTTCCTAAGTTATCTAATTCTTGAAAGTTGACTGAATTTCTTGATTCAATTGGCAAAATGAAACATCTACGGTATTTGGATGTTTCTTGGACTCCAATTAGGAAACTACCTAATTCCATATGCAAGTTGTGCAATTTGCAGACTTTGAAAATATCGGATTGCGAGAATCTTACTGTATTGCCAAGAGAGATTCATAAACTCATTAGTTTGCATCATTTTGATTGTAGTGATACTCCTATAAAAGAGATGCCAGTACAATTGGGTAGACTATGTCATCTTCAGAGTTTGACTACATTTATTGTTAGTAAACAAAGTAGAGCGGGCATAGAAGAGTTGGGGAAACTTGCAAATCTTGGAGGAAAGTTTTGTATTTCGAATCTCCAAAATGTTGCATCTCCTATACATGCTTTGGCTACCAGGTTGAAAGATAAAAAGTATCTGGAGGAGTTGAGGTTGGAATGGAATGACGAAAATAATATTTCAGAAAGTCAAAGGGTTGTATTGGACAATCTCCAACCCCATGCAAACTTGAAAAGTCTCTCGATCATCAGCTATGGAGGTAAAAGTTTTCCGGATTGGATCGGACATCACTCATTTGGAGCCTTGAAAGTTTTGAATTTTAGAGACATGCCGAAGTTGGAGAAATGGTTTGCTTTTGGTGCCAAAACTGAAGGTGGAGCTTTTACTCATCTTGAAGAACTTGAGATTGTTAACTGCCCCAAGTTAACACGAGAGTTGCCCATCCATTCTTCTTCTTTAACTAGATTTGTGATAGTAGAATGTCCGTTGTTGGTGACTTCACTTGCAAGTGTGCTACTTTACGTCAACTGGAGCTAAGAGATTGTAATGAGTTTCTCTTCATGGAATTTCCAATGGGATTGCAGAAAATCGCAATTGAAGGATTTGATGTGCTAGAGTCCATACTGGAGAGATTGATGGACTTCAACAGTAGTTGTCTTGAGGAGTTAAAAATTAGTGGTTGCCTGTAATGACCCAAACTTTGCGTAAGCACGGCCCATAGATTTACATGCTTAGTAATCGTGACTTTTTTGGGACTTTAGTTAATTTAGAAAGCTTTAAAATTCTTGAATGACAATTTGAGCCCAATGGGAGACTAACCTTAGAAAGCTAAGTGATATTTGGCCTTGTTTAGAAACTTAGGCCCATTGGCTTTAGGTCATGGCCCAAATTTTTAGTCACAAGTGCCATGTGGCATATGAGCAATGCATTATGAACCTAGACTCGATAATGGATTAAGGGAGAGAGAGAAGTGTAGGAAAAATGCCAAAAGGATGGCTTACACGCCTATCTTAGAAAAGTTGCCACTTGTCTTTGAGCAAGGAACCTTCTAGATGAACCAGTGGACAAAAGGAACCTAGAGGAGACCAAAGGATTTTCGGCTAGACCCTTTGTCTTGCCCAATTCGAGTTCCAATGAGGTTATCTTAGAAAAATAAGCTTAGGAAAGTGAAAAGAGACTTTTTCTAGGAGTTTTTCATGGGAAACCAAATGGAGGTTATGGGATTTTGAAATTTGGTAAGATAATACCAAGTGCCAAGCATGCATGGAGTTTCTAGAAGAACATGTGAAGAGACATTTGATTGAAGGATAAAAATGCCCTTGAAAATTCGGCTAGCACACTTCCAAGTACCATGTTTCTTCGCCACTTGTCACCCAGGCTAAAATTAGACCAATAGAACATGAAAGGTCACCTAGGGAAGGAGTGTTGGAAGATGAAACATCATCTTGGGAAAGGAAGAAGGAGGTGGACAGCAAGACCTTGGCATGTGTCTTTTGCCACTTGTCATCTATGCAAAAGGTTGCTTGTTTGGAAAAATGGAGAGCCATATGATGTTTTACTATGTTACCCTTAGAAGAAACATCCAATTGTTTGAGGAAAGGAAGGGCATAAAGGGAAGACTAGAGGAATTCGGCCAAGGGAAGAGAGCCTACACGCCAACCCCCAAAGGTGCACCTTCCCAATGCAATCCATCTAGGGAATTCCAAGGGGTGTTTCGGCCAAAGTGAAAGGAAGAAGAAGAAACAATGTCACTTGTCTTACATGCATTGGATTTCAACCACCAATGAGGAAATGAGGAATTTTCTATAAAAGGAGAGGAAGGCCACATGCCCAAAGGCTTCTTCTTTTGCACAATTCAAAATTTTCATGCTCTTGTCCTCTCCAGACAATTCTCTCATATTTTCTTGAAGAATCTCTCACTTTCTTATACTTTCTCCTCAACCAAACAAGAAATTTTTCATATCTCAAGAAGGAGATTTCGGCACATTAAGTCTAGTCAATGTAAGAATCCGTTTTTCTTTCTAAGCTTCACACACACATCACTTGTTCAATCCGAAAATGAGATCCAAGTCTCATTTGGATAATGTGAGAGTAGAACATCCACTTTCTTGAGATTTCTTGAAGATGGTTTTTAGGTTTGTAAGAAACCTTTATGCCGAATATAGAGGACAGTTTATTCACCATGATTTCCAACCTCTACTCATATCTTTGGTTATTTTAGGGTTTGCTTTACTTTAAGAGAGAAATGAGGAAGTTTTTACTTTAAAAACCCTAGAAGCCGAATAGGAAATAGACAAGTATTGCCTTAGAAATTTACACATACACTTTAGAACACGAAGTGAGGATTGTAGTTTCTTTTCTAATATGGAATGCTCGGATTTACAACTTGCTAATATTGCTATACGCAGATTTTTTGTAAGTATACACATAACTTGCTTTAGTTAACACTTGTATACGATTGCGTAGATCTTAACATTGTCATATTTGTTTTGTTTGCTATTTCTTGATTATTTGTTTGAATATGTTAATATGATCTTGTATGAACCTATGGAATGAATTATATGTTTGAAATTTGTGACGAAAATGCCATGAAATACTTGTACATGTTTCGATTTTCACATGTTGAAGATTGAAGGACTATGTATCATAATGTTTCGGCCATACCATGTGTTGTATGTTTCGGACCTTAGCTAAATGTCATGATTTCATGCTTTGTTTTACTATGCTTTGATTCCTATGCTGTATGCTTGAAGATTGAAACATGTTTAGGTGACGAATTTCATGATTTATGCTCTTATGTGTTTCGGCCTAAGCATATTCCCATGGTTTCATGAATGTGTTTGGATGTTTCATGTGTTTCTTGTAATCATGCTATGAATTGAACATGTTATCTTGGTTATTTCATTCATGACATTCCATATGTCACATGTTATGTATAAGCACGAACATCTTAAGTTCCATGTCTCATGCATTTGGGAAAATGATTTCAAAGAAAAATATTTATTTTTAAAGAAAAGAGTCAATGTTTTATTACGACCCCAAGTGCTAGGACGGGAGATTGCCCTAGTAGAACTCATCTGTCCACTTTGGAGTGCTTAAGAATGGAGTGCTAACCCTTGGGTCGACAAAGAATAGTCAACGAGACTCGAATGGGTTCTTTTCAAAGAATATTGGAGTGAGGAAATACCTAATGCTAGTAGGTGCATAAGACATGTAATTCGATGAAGTAAGGTCGAGTTATTATGATTTTCTGTGTATCTTGAACTGTAGGGATGGTGGTAAGAAGGGATGTCGGTAGTGTCCTGCCTGCGATTCTCACCTACAGATCGATAATGGTATGATGAATAGCGGGAACACGCAGTGCAAAGAGGGGAGCCATGTTGTGTCCACCCTATGAATAAGAATAAGAGCTCATGTGATAAGGATCACTTGATGTAAATATTGTGATATGTTCTGTTAAGAAAAGTTCTGATTAAGAATCAACATGAAAAGGAAAGTTAAGAAAAACTTTTTGAAAAATGTCAAAGTCTCTATACAAGTCTTTTGGAAATGATTAAATGCATATGTCAA
This sequence comes from Pterocarya stenoptera, assembly GCA_003123785.1. Taxonomy (NCBI): domain Eukaryota; kingdom Viridiplantae; phylum Streptophyta; class Magnoliopsida; order Fagales; family Juglandaceae; genus Pterocarya; species Pterocarya stenoptera. Next base: position 212,475 of record QEOT01004512.1, read on the forward strand.
ATTTCTGTTTGAAGTCAAGTTCATGTTTCATGCATGCATTTCATGATATACCTTTTGTATGCTTGCTTTAATTAATATATGTTGTGTCATTACTTTCTGAGATTTTTAAAATCTCATTGTGGTAGTTTACACTACCATTCTCCAACCCAGAATGGTAGAAATTGTTACAGGTACCCCGGATTCTCCGAAATCATGAATATTGATGATTCCACAGCGAGGGACGAGTATTCTATTTAGGCTCGTTCGGACTTTTTGAGCTTTGATAGACTAATAGACTGATTGTTTGCTTACCTTGGGAAATCAACGAAGCCCGCTTACCTGACCCAAAGGAAGTAGCTAAGGAATTAGAGTCTTCTCCACCTGGACGACTAAAGTCTCATGGAGTCTTTTGGTGTTTGGCTCCTGACGGGAGACAAAACATTAATACTTGATATTTTAGGATATTTTATCTTATGCTATTATGTTAGGGTTATGGACAAGGTGCTAATGCTTTTTATTAGTTGGTACCATGTACTTTGCAATTGTTGTTTGCGTTGTTTAGAATTTTCGACCTTTATTTATTTTCTCTATAACGATATTGCATACTACTAGTGTACTTAGGTGCATAGCATATTACCTGTCATGTACGAGGGGTATGTAGCCTTGTGTTACATGTCCCGACGTTTCAGTTTCCGTCCAATCCCAAGTGGGGGCTAAGGGCGCCACATTGCCACTCCCTTACATCTATGTTCAGTGCTGGTCTACCTTCTACATTAAAAGTCCTTAAGACCAAAGATTGTAGCAAATTAGAGCTTCCAGTGCATTGGAACTATTCATCCCTTAAGACATTGCGGTTAGAAAATAGTTGTGATTCTCTACAGTCCTTTCCATTAACCTTATTCCCAAATCTAGATTCCATCGAACTAATTGGATGTAGGAATTTGGAGTCTGTTGATGTTCCGAATGGAGGATTGCGTACCCCGAAACTTATGTGGTTTCGCATCATCAATTGTTGGAATCTAATGTCACTACCTGACAAGATGCACATACTCCTTCCATCTCTTTGGAGTTTACATTTAGTGAATTGTCCAGAAGTTGAGTCATTCCCCGAAGGAGGCTTGCCTTCCAAACTAGGTAATATTGCCATCATAAATTGTAACAAACTCTTTGCCAATAGAAGGGGATGGGGATTGCGAAATCTACCCTCCATTCAATACATTTATTTTGGAGGCAATTGTAAAGACGTGGATTCCTTTCCGGAGGCGGGGTTACTTCCCGCTAATTTGGTTTCTCTTGAGATCTGTAACTTTCCAAATATGAAATCTTTGGACTATAAGGCCCTTCGACACCTCACCTCTCTTGATGAATTGTCAATCGATTCCTGCCCTAAGTTGAGGTTTATGCATGAAGAAGGGTTGTCTGCCTCCATTTCTACTCTACAGATCAGCGGATGTGCTTTGTTGGAGAAACAGTTGCAAAGCAGAAAAGGAAAGCATGGCACAAAATTGCTCATATCCCCTTCATTTATATTAATGACAAATTGATTTGACCAAACTACAAGTCTGGCAAGAGTCCCCAATTTCAATTATATGATCTACAACACAGATGGACGACGACAAAGGTATATTCAGCTTTAACTATATTAACTTAATTCCCCAATATGATTTTCCATTCCTGTTTAAGGTTTGCTTTAAACCTATCTTGAGTGAAATATAATGCTTTGCCGATTGCTCCTTCTCCCTCAAATTGATTATTTCATAAACAATTTCTGATGTTTGTTGAGTCTCTGTTATGCCACTGCAAGATATTAATGTGAAATTCGTATAAAGCTGCAGGTTTGTGCTAGGGATACATTTTTCTACACATCTCCTTTTAGACGTTCTTCCTTAGTATCTGACGGGGTTTTTAATACGGTCAGCTTCCATTGGCAATAACTGGCATCATGTGCTTTGAATCAAATTGTCTATCGCCGTGGGGCTTCTCTCTTAAGAAGAGTCCTGTCCTTTGTCATTGGAAAACTATTTTTGAGAGAAAAGGAAAATTTTGAAAAACTACAAGAAAGCCCAAGGCAATGTCTCCTCATGGCAGATCCGGATCCGCAGGAAGTATTTTGAAAGTTATTTCTTTTAGTTTAATTATTTGATTAAATTTAAAACATATTGGATAGATGGCTCCCACCATTAGGCATATTATGTGTATTCCCGAGAGCTCTAACTGGTGGGGCAAACAAGAAGCGAGTACCAAGATTCTTGTTGCCGCAGCTACAAGGTTCTTCTAGAATATGGTGGAAGGGCAAATGATGGAGCCCCATGCTCCACAAGTGGGCTGCACACGAGCAATTCACCCACTAGCAACCACCAACGTTCGATGGTCAGTCGGGAGCTATGGATGCAAACAAACTAGATAGAAAGGCTGGAGAAGATTTTTAGTGCATTATTCTGCACTGATGAACAAAAGGTCGAGTTTGCCACTACACACTAGTAAATATGGCAGACAAGTGGTGAAGGGCTACCAGATTACTCTGGCCTCCAACAAGAGCAGGAGGAAGAAGTCCCCATTTTGTGGGAGAGTTTCAAGAAGGCTTTCCTTGAGCGCTTCTTTCCATGGACTTTCCGCAAAGTCAGGACATGAAAATTCGTTGAATTGGTGCAAGGAAATTTGACTGTGGATGAGTATACAAACCGATTCTTAGACTTATCTCAGTTCAATGAACACTTAAATTCCTGACAAGGAAAAGAAGGTTGAAAAGTTTGAGCATGGACTGCGCTCGAGGATCCTTAGTCAACTAATACTCCTCAGGATCCGAGACTTCTATGATCTAATCACAAGGGCCACGGTGGTAGAAGAGGATATCAATCAAGTATTGAAGCTAGTAATTAGAGGAAGCGCCAGCCACCACAACCACCAAGACAGATGGTCGCGCAAAATAAAGAGGCCCTTCAAGGCCAATGCACCGAATAATGCTCAATTTGTTAGGCCCCTACAAATCGAAACTGGTAACTGCCAACCATGCCAGAACTACAGTAAAATGTACGGGGGTAAATGTTTGATTGGATCTAACACGTGCTTTGTAGTTGTTTTCTGGCACATTTTCAGTGACTGGCCTTTTCCCAATCCGAGATAAAAATCCACCTATAATTAATTTTAGTGGATTCCTATTAGCTAGCATATAAACTCATGCATTTCACAGTCCATTACAAAATCCTATAAAATTAATATACAATTACAAATTTATGAGCTAACTTTCATACGCTGATTCAGCTCCTCAAGCTCACATTCCTTGATAAGCCTCCAACTGCAATGCACTACACTAGCATGGTGCTTGATAATCCATTTTACCTTTCGGGAGTAGATCTTTGCATTGTTGCACGAGGATGAGCTATGACCATCTGGTATTACAAGGGGAATAGAGCCTAACTTGCGAACCTGGTCAAAGAGTGTAATGCCCCAATGAAAAGTCCAAATCACATGGCCTATACTTCAAAAGGACTAGTCAATAATATAATTAGAACTCCATTAAAACTTTGTAAAGAGCAAGAAAACTTTCAAAATGGCAAGCTACCTACTCTCCAAAGGCATTGGAACTACGCCCAAGGTAATGTCTCCTCAAGGCAGATCTGGATTGCTTGCCTGGAACCGATCAGTTTAATCTTTGATCTTAAGCCCAAGATTGCCTCGGGCAATGTCCCCATGCACTGCAAGAATGGGCCAAGTTCCATGTGACCTTAGAATCAAGTCTCTAATGCTTCCCTACATGGCATTAAAAGTTTCTCTATTCTCAATTGACAATTTCACCCTTTTATTGCCCACAAGAGTGCTAGAAATATAGTCTCTCCTAGTCAGAGATTACGAAGATAAACAAAATAATGGGAACTGTATAGGAGAGCAGCTGATGAGATAGGACTGGTTTCCGCAATTATTTCCCCAAGAGCCAAAGGCCTCCACAAAAATCCCCAACACTCGTGTTTTAAACTGTGATCCAATTGTTAGAAATGTTAAAACTTTGGGAAATTATTGCACGATTTTAAAATGTTTCAATAAAATATAAATTATAGAAAAGAATGATGGATAATATTCCAACTTGCCTTGCTTCACCTCAAGATTCCGCATATGATTTGTTACACTTTAGATCTGGGAGTAGTGAAAATGGATGAAAAATCTGAGAATTGTAATGGATAACTATAATATTGTATTAGAATTGATAGTGAAAATACTCTTCTTCGAGGGAGAGCTCCTCCAAACAGTCTGACAATATAAGAAAAATTTAGACGAAAAAACAATAACCATATGCTTATAGGGTTAGAGAAAATAGTAAAATGACTTCGCTACCCTTACTATGGCCTAGGGCCCATATTGTAAATGAAGTTAAATCTACCATAGCAATCAAAGAGGCCGACTGGTGACCACAAACATAAGCTTAGCGTGACCCATGAACATAGCTTCCAAGCCCATCTGGCCCATTTCCAACACTTAGCTTCTAGGGCATTCTCCCATCTGCTTCCTTCATACACATCGAACCTACAAGAAGCCTCCACCTTTGCCTTCCTCTCTTCTACTGATGGGTAGTAGGCGTGTAACATGATTGAATTTCAAATTTTGAAGAAGCTTGAATGGTGATGTTCAATGTTAGATATAAAATCATATGTGAACTTATAAAAGTAGCAGATGCAAAAAAAAGATACAACTAATGTACCTGATCACCTTTTATTATTATTATTTTTTTTAGAGAAGAGGACGGTACCCCAATTTTATTGATAAACCCTCACTTGTGGCGGAAGAATACCGTGATTACAACCTGATACTTGAGGGTTACAAAAGCACCAAAACCTAAGCATGCAAAAGTCACTAAAATAAATCAAAGAAACAAAAACAATTACAAAGACAAACCTAATAAAAGAATAAACTCAAAAAAGACGTGTAACTAACCTGTACTTATTTTCTTTTCAAATATGGCAAACCGCCCTTATCAAGTTTGAGGAAACCTCTAGCAGTCCGTGGAAGATCCAACGCAGAATAATAAATAACATTACTCCCTTTAGCACCAGATTTAGCCAGAAAATCAGCAACCGCATTGCATTCCCTAAAGATGTGTTGACTTGTGAAATGAATCTGACCAAGAAAGCTCATGATTTCTTCCCAGTAATCTTCTGGGTGCCACAAACCACATCTTCGATTTTCAATCCAGTCAATAATCAATTTTGAGTCCATCACAATCTCAATAACATCAAAACCCATACGCCTAGCATGCCTTAAGCCATAAAACAAACCTATAACCTCAACATGGTTATTAGAGCAACAACCAATAGGCATTGAAAATCCTAAACACAACTCCCCATCATGATCACTAATTACTCCTCCTACTCCTGATGCACCCGGGTTTCCCAGTGAGCAACCATCTACATTAAGTTTGCACCACCCAATCCTTGGTTTCTCCCACCTCACAATCTTTTCACCCCTCATACATAGCCACAGGATAGGAAGATGTAAAGATTGTGGCAACTCCTCATCCCTTTTGCTGAAATTTGTTTGATCTTTAAATTTTAAAGCCACCCAGGACAACCAATATTTAATATAAATCCATACTGTTTCAATAGATTCAAAAGAGCCCTCCATTCGAGCCTTACATCGCCTCCACCATAAATGCCATGTGATCATAATAGGAAGGATACCAAGAATCTGTCTGCTACAAAATGAGTGTTTTGCCCTACAAAACCAACACTCCACCCGCTCTTTCCAATTACGACCGATCAAGTTTGGTATGCCAAACTGGAGACAAGCACGATTCCAAATCTGTGTCACAAACTCACCCAAAGCAAGCACATGATCATGATCCTCATAGGCCCCTGAAGCACAACAATCACACTTTGAAACCAGAATAATACCAACTCTATGTAATCTATCGTCAACAGGAAGGCAACCATGCATAGCCTTCCACATCAAAATAGACATTTTTTTGGGAATAAAAGAGTGCCACACCCAATCCATCCATGAAATCATAGGTGAATGAGTATGAAGGCACTCCCATGCACGTTTAGTGGAAAATTTACAATCCACCTTCGGTATCTACATAAGAACATCCTCACCATTTTTTAACGTACCCAATTTTTCAATCAACATATTTGTTTTTTCCAAACCAACCAATCTTTGAAAAAGATGAATATTCCAATCCTCCCCAGATTTACACTCTGCCAATGTTAAAGAAGGAAGGTCCGTAATTTGCTGTTGATCACACAAAGGGGCCTCACCCACCCAATGATCCCTCCAAAAAGATAAGTTTCCATTTTTAACCCACCACAAAGAGTTTTTTTGCATAGATGGAAAACTTTTCATAATCATACGCCAAAACCGAGTTCCTTTACGAGGATCCACTAGTGATATATGTTCTAAACCCACATATTTAGCTAAGAAAAATTGGGACCATAGAAATTTACCTTGGAGAAGATTCCAAGCAAGCTTCATGTGGAGAGAACTTTGAACTTCATGAAGGTTCCGAAGACCCACACCCCCTTCTAAAACTGGTTTACACATCTCATACCATGAACACCATTTCTGTTTTGGCTCGCCTTCCTGAACGCCCCAAATGAAAGTACTTATAAGCCTTTTGATCTTATCCAACACAGTGTTTGGCGTAGATAAAATTGATAAGCAATGAATCGGAATACTTTGCAATACATGTTTAAGTAAAAGAAGGCGGGCACCATTTGAAAGCAATTTAGCTTTCAAATCCTCTAATCTACTTCGGATTTTATTAACTAAATCATCAAAATGCCTCGTCAACAAATGCCCAGAAATAATAGGGACTCCCAAATATGTAAAAGGTAATTACCTTCAATAAAACATGTTAGGCGCAGGAGCATATGTCTCATTGCCAACATAATTGTATTGGAGAAGATAATCGAAGATTTAGCCTTGTTGACAATCTAACCTGACCAAGCTTCATAATCCTGCAAAATCTACAATATAGCTCTTAAAGAAACTTTGCCCCCATTAGAGAATATAACAAGATCATCTGCATGTAATAAATGAGAGATCACAAGGGAAGCTCTTGGATGAAAAAAAGGCTGAAGTTTCCCCATTGTAACCTGTTCGCATAAAAATATATATGCAAGTGCACAGAATCGTAACAAGTAATAAAGTGTTTTAAAGAAAGCAGTTATCGAACCCACAGGGAATATTATGCTATTGAGTATTGAAATTGACTAAATTAATTACTATTTGGAAAACCAAAATTTGAAGAATGATTTATCTAAATTAAACTGAAAAAAAGAACATTACAATTAAGATTTTAAAAAAATAATAAGAATAGATCTAGAGCGTTTGACTTCACCTAACAAATACTACAAAATTTATTCTTCCTTATTATAGAATCCCAATTATCCCAAGTTGATGATAAAAATCCCTTAACTATTCAATATTTTCTCTTGAATAAGACCAAAAATATCTCCAACTAATAACTCTATATCTCTATGTGAATTTAACTAATTGGAGACTCATTAAGTTCTTTGAATTTTTCTTGAAAATCACACTAGTCGTAGTAAAGCATATATGCTTTCGCTCAACTAATGGTGTTTAATCCTAGAGCTTTAATCACAAATCACCCATCGGTTTCATTGCAATCCAAAAGATCGAACAATAGTTAGTTAGAAAATTGTAAGCAATAAGAATAAAGAATAAATACTCAATTATGGAAATATTGAAAATAAAATAAGTTGAAATATAAATTGTGTGTTCAATGCTAGGTTACATCAAAACTCTAGAAAATAAAAATTAGTTAATAATGAAATTAAAAAGAAAAAGAATAAAACTGGTGTTTTTCGTTGGAGTCAGTTGATGACGTATGTGGCTCTCGCCTCTGCTCCCCCAGATCTACCTCCTTGAAAGAAACTCAAATAATAAACTCTGAACTATCGAAACCTAAACCCAGACTCTCTAAAACTCAGAACTCAAAAAATCAAAAGACCCCATATTCATCCCACAAGATGGGATTAAATAGATGTCAAGACTCAAGTCTGGAAACAAAATAAAGACGACTACAATCTAACCTAAAAATCTAAAAAATAGTTTCTAAAGATAGATGTTAACATAAAAGGAAATTATGCCAAGAATATAAGAGTTATCTAAAATGGAAGATTTAGTGATATGCAGCTTGAATTGTGGAGTTCGGGAGGATTTGGTCACCAACAGATTGATCGCGGAACTCAGATTTAGTGGTCAACAGCAGATTAATCCCAGTCGGGAGGAATTATCCCACCGAGTAGATGCCGTGTGCGCTGAATATAACTGGTGTCGAGGTCACAAATGAACAGGCGTGGAGGTCACAAAGACCACACGGCCCTCTCCTCACCTACTGAGTGGAAGGACTCCCGACTGGGATGAAAGACTCCTCTTGCATTTTCTAGTTGTTACCCACGATGTCGTTTAGCTTGATTTTTTAAGTTGGTTGTTAGACTAGTCGCCCAATCTAACTGCCTAGAGCCTTGTCACGCCTTCTAGTCCCAAGTCTCGTGGCCTACTGAGAGGTAAGTCTTCTCGCATTCTCTTTGCTGCCCATGGGACAAGGCTCCTCGCCCCAATCTCATTAGCTCTCTTCAGATATCACTACCTCTCATCGGTCTGGATCTGTAGTCTCTTCTTTTGTACCAAAATGCTCTCATTTTGCATTAAATTTTCTCATTCCTTCAAATCTAAGAAAATAAATAAAATCAATAGTATTGAAGGGAAAATGATACTTTTCATAAATAAAAGAGTGATAAAAATCACATAAAAATAGCACTTATGAAATACCCCCAAACTTAAACTTTGCTCGCCCTTGAGCAAAGAAGAAAGAAAGACAATTAAAACAAGTATTGGTTTGATTCACAAAATTTATTGCCTCAAAGATTGTCTAAAGTCTAAAATTCAAAGGAATCATTCAAGATCAATCAAGTCCAAAAATTAATTCAAAACTCAAGTCCACCGCATTATCCATCCCACATTCATGTATACCCATCATTTCCACTTTATCATTAGCTTCCCAGATAGTTTTATGCAAATAAGCAAATCAATAATGGATCTCTAAAAGCTCCATAGGCTTGCTTTTCAAATCATTCTCCATTAATGTAGAACAGAAACTATCAACAGGGATCAATAGGTCTTTATTTAGCTTATAATGTAAGGCTAGGGTGAGGGCTACAAAGAAAATGTAGGATTCAAACAAAGCATGAGAACTTAAGTTTGAACATCAACAGAATAAATAGCTCATTCTCACTTCTAACACAAGCATTTCTTCTCAATCATTGTAAATCTCTCAACATACCTCTCTTTACTACACTTTCAAGTATCTCTCTCTTTACCCCTTTATTCAGTAGGTTAGACATTTTCTCTTCTTCTTCTTCTTTTTTTTTTTGAAAAATTCCATACTTTTTTGACTGCCTTTGTGGATGACTCTCGTCGGCCTTTTCCTGTTGGCCACACAGTAGACGCGTTGACTTTTCACACCCTCAAACTTATGATTTATAATATTGCTATAATTATTTTACTTGTAGACCTTCTACCTCTCTTGCCTTTCATGCTCTTGTGAGTCTATGACTTTGTGTAAACTTCGTTCTCTTGAAAGGTAAGGATATCAGTGTTTAAGGTCAATTAGGGTAGGGAATATGAGGTTTACAAGAAAGAAAAATATAAGGCCAAAATATATTTCAATAAAGCTCAAAGGGGCGACTAGAGATAAAGAGAATAAATAGGTAAGTTTGAAAGGCTCAATAGGTCCAAAGAATGCCTAAATTATTTCTCCAGTAATATTCTGTCTAGGATTTTGCCTCGAGTGTAATCAAACAAGTTATAGAGTAACTTAAGACTATATAAATTCACATAAAATTTCTCTAGGTACTTAAAACAATTAATGATCATAAGAAGCATTCATTGAACATAGACTATATCAAATTAAGTAGGATCAAGTAAAGAATTAACAACTAGACTTAAGCAATGAGAATTTTTCCCAAAAATTATAATAAATTTCAATCATATTCTTATCATAGGCTTTTTTTTCCATCAAACCATATTGTTTTTATCATTATTATTACTATTTTTAAAATAAATAAAATAATATTCTTTCACCCCAAACTTAAATATCACATTGTTCTCAATAGGAAAAAGGAAGAAAAATTAAAGCAAAGAATGAGAGAAGGTAAGAGATGATCTCTTGATTTTTTTTTCCTAGTCTTCCAATTGAATATTTTCCTTGAAGATGCAACCATGTACCCCTTGGAGATCTCCCTGGCCTCTTTGTTCCTTAAATTTGATGGAAGCGGTTTAAGTTCAAGCTTGGAGTGGTTCCTTAGTGGTAGTTTTAGAAATACAGCTCCATAAGTCAGGTCGGCCATGACCATGTCTCGGTCACTTATTTGAATACAAGAATGTACCTCGGAATGGGAATTCCATCAATTTAAATACGTCATAAGTGACCTGCTCCTCGCCAACCCTCAAAATGAGTTTCCTTTTCTAGACATCAATTAGAGTTCTCCCCATCGTAAGGAAAGTTCGGCCCAGTATCAAAGGGATCTCCTCACCCTCCTCCATATCAAGTATAATGAAGTCGGTTGGGAAGACGAACTTATCAGGTTTCACCAGTATGTCCTTAATGAGTCCTCTCGGGTATTTAATGGATTTGTCCGCCAACTGTAGATAGATGGTGATCGGCTTTGCTTCTCCAAGACCTAGTTCCTTAGGCAGCAACTTCTTTTGTACAATTGCATTGCTCTTCTCGGTCGCCAACTGTAGAGAGATGGTGGTCGGTTTTGCTTCTCCAAGACATAGCTCCTTAGGTGGCAGCTTCTTTTGTACAATTGCACTGCTCTCTTCGGTCGCCAACTGTAGAGAGAACTGATTTTCAATCTTATTTCTTCTTAATCTCTGCGAAAGAGAAATTGGTGGATCATAAGTTGAAGGAGAATAAGTTTTAGAAGTAAACTCCCTGGATTTCTTGGATTTTGCAACTCCTTTATTCTCTCTAGTCTATTCAAATTTCTGGTTGGTCGCCTTGCGATCGGTTTCTTTCACCTCGTACTCGGTTTCCTTCTTCTCGGACTCCACATTTTCAGCAACTTCTATGTCTCACTCGGTATTTACAAACTGGTCATATGTCCACCCACTTCTCAATGTTATGGCTTTGATATGTTCCTTCGGTTTGGTCATAGTGTTGCTCGGTAAAGTCTCTACTGTCCTCTCGGTAAGCATGTTTGAGAGCTAACCAATTTGTGCCTTAAGATTTCGGATTGAAGCCGAGTTATTTTGATTCACCATATCAGTCTTTTACATATACTGCATGATTAAATTTTCAAGTGTCACTTCTTCTCTTGCTGTGGAAACTGTTGAGGTGGTCTAGCCGGCACTTGGTTATTGTTCCATGAAAAATTAGGATGATTTCTTCATCTAGACTTGAACGTGTTTGAATAAGGATTATTTTGATGTTGGAAATTGGACACGTAATGGGCTTGTTCATGACTCGTTTGGACAAAAGGATTCCCCATTTGGCAATCTACACTTGAATGATTTCCTGCGCAATGATCACAAACAACATTAGTTTGAATAGCATTATGGTTCATCTTACCTATTTGTTGTGATAGATTTATCATCTGCGCCGCCAAAGTGGTAATGGCATAATCTCTGAACGCCTTGTACTCCTTGTCGGCCATATTAAATTTGGAGGTGGCGACTTCTTTTTTCTTCTCTTTATTGTACACCTTGTTCTTTTTTTTTTAAAATAAATAAAATAAAATCCAAAGTAGTAAAAATCTAGCTGGTATCAATATCAATAACAAATAACTATTTCCCAACAATGGTGTCAAAAACTTGTTCACATAAAAATATATCTGCAAGTGCACAGAATTGTAACAAGTAGTAAAGTGTTTTAAAGAAAACGATTATCAAACTCACAGGGAATAATTATGCTATTGAGTATTGAAATTGACTAAATTAATTATTATTTGGAAAATTGAAATTTGAAGAATGGTTTATCTAAATTAAACTGAAGAAAAGAACATTAAAATTAAGATTTTAAAAAAATAATAAGAATCGATCTAGAGCGTTTGACTTCACCTAGCAAATTCCACACAATTTATTCTTCCTTGTTATAGAATCTCAATTATCCTTAGTTGATGATAAAAACCTCTTAACTATTCAATATTTTCTCTCGAACAGTATCAAAAATATCTCCAACTAATAACTCCATATCTCTATGTGAATTTAACTAATTGGAGACTCATTAAGTTCTTTGGATTTTTCTTGAAAATCACACTAGTCGCAATAAAACATCTCTACTTTCACTCAACTAATGGTGTTTAATCCTAGAGCTTGAATCATAAATAATCTCTTGGTCTCATTGCAATCCAAAAATCGAACAATAGTTAGTTAGAAAATTGTAAGCATTAAGAATAATGAATAAACACTCAATCATGAAAATATTGAAAATAAAATAACTTAGAATATAAATTGTGTGTTCAATGCTAGGCTATATCAAAGCTCTAGAAAATAAAATTAGTTCATAATGAAATTAAAAAGAAAAAGAATAAAACTGGTGTTCTTCATTGGTGGAGTCAGTTGATGACGCATGCGACTCTGGCCAATGCTTCTCCAGATCTGCCTCCTTGAAAGAAACTCAAATAATAAACTCTGAACTATCGAAACCTAAACTCAGACTCTCTAAAACTCAAAATTCAAAACTCAAAAAACCAAAAGACCCTCTATTCATCGCACAAGACGGGATTAAATAGATGTCAAGACTCAGGTCTGGAAACAAAATAAATGTGGCTACAATCTAATCTAAAAATTTAGAAAATAGTTTCTAAAGATAGATGTTAACATAAAAATAAATTATCTCAAGAATATAGGAATTATCTAAAATGGAAGATTTAGTGATATGCGACTTGAATTACGGAGTTCGAGAGGATTTGGTCGCCAACAGATGGATTGCGGAACTCGGATTTGGTGGTCAACAACAGATTGATCCCGGCTGGGAGAAATTATCCCACCGCATAGATGTCATGTGCGCTGAATATAACTGGTGTGGAGGTCACAAAGACCACATACTCTCTCCTTGCCCACTGAGTGGAAAGACTCCCTATCGGGATGAAAGACTCCTCTCGCCTTTTCTAGTTGTTGCCTACGATGTCGTTTAGGTTGGTCTTTTAAGTCGGTCATTAGACTAGTCGTCCAATCTAATCTCCTAGAGCCTTGTCTGGCTTTTTGGTCACGAGTCTCCTCGCCTACCAAGAGGTAAGTCTTCTTACCTTTATGTGAGAGAAATCTCTTTGCTGCCCACGGGACAAAGCTCCTCACCCTAATCTCATCGGCTCTCTTCAGATATCGCTGCCTCTCATCGGTCTAGATCCATAGTCTCTTCTTTAGTACCAAAATGTTCTCATTTTGCACTAAATCTTCTCATTCTTTCAAATCCAAGAAAATAAATAAAATTATGTAGAAAGAAAATAAAATCAATAGTATTGAAGGAAAAATGACACTTTTCATAAATAAAAGAGTGATAAAAATCACATAAAAATAGCATTTATCACAACCTGATGTTTGATCAACCGTGAGAGAATCTCTTCCACAATAATAAATAAATAACCAAAAAGAGGATCCCCTTATCGCAAGCCACGACCTCCCTTAAAAAAGCCTTTTGGAATGCTATTCAGAACAATAGAGTACCACGGGGTGGAGATGCATTGATTAATTAAACTACATATTGAGGGAGAAAATCCAAAGGATTCCAGTACATGAAGAAGGAAGCCCCAATCAATGCTATCATACGCATTTGTCATACAATTTTAAACACTAAATTCCCCCCACGGGTTGATTTATTAAGACCATGGATCAATTCTTGAGTCAGGCTAATATTCTCATAAATACTACACCCTGGAATAAAAGCACCTTGTTTGGGAGAATTAATACGAGCAAGCAACGGTGAGAAACGATTAACAAGGATTTTTGAGCATACCTTATAAATGACCAAGCAAAGGCTAATAGGACGGAATTTATCAAAGCTCCCAGGATTCTCAACTTTTGGAATAAGCAATAAGCACCTGGTAGGAAGCAGTGTAAAACTGAGGCAACACACCACCCCTAAAAAATTCAGCCACAGCTTCAATAACATCATTACTAACAATGTGCCAGCAACACCTAAAGAAACCCAAGTTGAAGCCATCTGGCCTCGGACGATTGTCCATAGGAATGGACCAAAGTGCATCATAAACCTCTTGAGACGATGGGATTTTACATAAAGCAATATTTTCCTCTTTTGTGATAATGTGATCAACCAAAGCTCCTAAATCTGGGAGTATTGTACGCGAGCGAGCTTCCAAGAAATGGCAAAAATAATCAACCGCACCCGCATGGATTTGTTCAGGTGAAGTAAGCATGGTCCCATCCCCAAGTCTCATTGTTTTGATTAGGAACTGATTCTTCTTACTCACAGCACGGAAGAAGCTATAATTCTCCTCACCCTTTTGCAACTAAGTCTGTTTTGCTTGTTGAACCAAGCGAGTTTCTTCCTTATACATCCAAACCAATAGCTCCAATTGAGAAGCCAACAAATTTGACTCCACATTAGCCAGGAAACCATCTTGCAAACTTGTTTCTAATCCCTTAATACAAGTTTCCAACTCTGTAATATGTACCTGTGTCAACCTAAAGACCTGTTTATTCCAGACCTTCAAATCTTCTTAAGCTTAGAAGCCAATCTAAAGAGACCTGATCATGTAGTCTCCTCCAACCAAACCCGAGACACTACATCCATAAAACCTTCATGTGAAATCCACATTTGTTGAAATTTAAAGGATGGATAACCATAAGGTTATGCACTTCTCTCCAAATTTATGACAATCAGGGCATGATCTGAAGTAGTACGGGGAAGGTATTGAAAATTGGCATCCAGGAAAACATCCATGCCCATAACATTTAACATAATACGATCAAGCCAAGCCCAACTACGAGAAAGATCATGATGCCCATTACACCAAGAAAAAGAATTCCTAGAAAAGCTCATCTCAGTGAGGCCATAGTTATCTATACATGCATTGAAGTCATCCATAGCAGCAGCCAAACGAGGGCGACCACCACATCTTTCACCATCATGCTGAATTATATTAAAGTCCCCCATAACTATCCACGGTTCGGAACAACTGAAGGCTTCTAATTGACTCCAAAAACGGCGTCGCTCTTGATAGGAACACTTCACATAGACAAAGGTCAAAAGCACAAGTTGTAAGTTTTCGACAATACGCACTGTAATATGCTGTTCACTCATTCTATCAACAACCAAATTCACTTCATTCTTCCACATTAGCCATAGTTTCCCACCAACCTCAACATTAGAACCACAATCATCAAAATAAAGTCGGTGTCTCCACCACTGTAATCTAGTAATAATTAAAATAGGTTAAGCCAAAGGAGTAATTTTGGGACAATACCGTGTGATCAACTTCCGTAAGCGTTGTGTCTTCTTAAGACGGGTGATTTTCACCTTCACTTGCGATGAATCAACTGGCTTAATACCAAATTGATTGAGGAGCGTCGTGAGTCGGATTGTGTCACGGTTTGTAATTCTGGACCCCACCAATTTACCCTCCAATGTTTCTTGGTACAACATATCAACTAGCATCTCCTCCAATCCACCAACCCACCAACCCACAACTCACAATCACGTAGAACCTCTACATCATCCATGGTATGCTGCTAATGGCCAATAACAACAATACAAAAAATAGACAATGCATTTAAATCCATATTATTACGTTTTGCTATGCATCATAGACGTGGTACATGCATTAAGTCCAATACATTTAAATTTCACTAAATTAAATGCATATCAATGTTATTTTGTGTGTTATAAGTCAAATGCATGTAATATATCATACAAGGAATCGAGGCCTATATACGAGTAAGATAAACTTAGAATGTATTGTTACTGATAATGTTTTAATACCTTGTACGAAGATCTAGTTGCCGGATGAGCATAGAAAGTATGGCTGCAAGTCATACATGTCAAATGTTTAGCATCATTTGCCAAAAAATAATAATATGCAGTTGCAGGTTTTTAAGTCTATTTTGAGTAAACATTGAAAAAATGAGATGGTTAGTTCTACTATCCACTAATTAGATGGTTAGTTCTACTAATGAGGCAACAATGCTCATGGAACAGGAAATGTTGCTGAAATTCATGCTCAAAAAATAAGGCCAGCAACATTCTATGTGGGTTCGAAAATAAAAACTGCCTTTTGCCTTCAATGAGCTGTTCTCTTTTAAATCTGGCTGTGCATTCAATGTGGAAATTGCATCTATTTTCTTCATGCTATTGGGTCAACCTCTTGTTCATTGCTGTCACAGTACTAGATGCATAATAAATAGATTCTATTGAATATAAATGATTTGGAATTTGATTACTCTCTCAATCAAATTTTCTTATAAAACTCCTTCCAGACCAAAATCTCGGTTCATGCTGGAAGTTGCATGGATTTGAGTTTGAATGAAATATCTGGATGGGCTCCAAACGATCCTACTTCCTAAACCTTTTTTTATTGTATTTTATGGACTTTCTGCTATTATAAAAATGTGCGCTTTACTTCAACTAGGTGTGTGCTTGTGCTAGCCTAGGCTCTAGACAATGTTTGTGCTTAAGTGGGCCAGATGCTTTAACCAACACCGGTAGTAAGCTTCTAAGCACTAGCATTTTCATATGGTGTGTTGAATTATGGGTAATCTGTTTTGCTCAAAGGAGGAAGAATGTTGCTGGAAATGGAAACAACCTCCACCACCTAGCAGGAAACGGGAAGTCCGAAGACATAAAGAGGTCAAGGAATGCAATGAGGCGAGCTCAGAATATGAGTGTAAGGGAGAAGCTCCTGAAAGGTCTGTTCTCTCTCCATTATTGAGTCATCTATCATTAGCTCTTTTGTTTTGACCCTCAACTAGGCTATATCTGGTATTTTGGTCGAGTATGTCAAATCTAGGAAGAGAAGTTCCATTAGCTAATGATTCTTTGGCACTTGGAGGGTCTTTCTTTATTTTTATTTTTCAAAACAGTAAAACAATCAACAGATTTAGTGGGTTTGTTTAGTACTTGGTTTGCATGGTAAGTCATGTGTTAGTGATATTTAATTGTACATTTTATGTTCGCTCATGTATGTTTGCATATGCAGAGTTAAGTTGCCTCATCTGTCGGCAAGTGATGACTCTGCCAATAACAACACCATGTGCTCATAATTTTTGCAAGTTGTGTTTGGAGGATGCATTTGCTGGAAAAACTTTTGTGAGGGAGAGAAGCAGAGGTGGAAGGATGCTTCGATCCCAGAAAAATGTCATGAATTGTCCATCTTGCCCAATGGACATCTTTAATTTTCTCCAAAATCCTCAGGTGTGCCATGCCATGCCATGCCATGCACCATTTTTTCTCTTGATTTATGTGAACTGAACTTGTGCTTTATTTTGCATTTGATTTCATAATTGACTTCAGTTTGGAAACCATTTGAGATCACCTATGTTTTCATTTTTAAATTTATTCAGTTTTTTGGTGGGAGGGCAGGGTATCTAAAGCCTGAACCTTAAAATCCCTAACCCTAATTTACTAGAGGTGGCAGCCACCATAGGTTGTGATGGTTGTAATTCTGTGGACTATTGCTACAGGAACTTTGCAGCTGCCCAATCATTATATTCTAAAACCTTTTGGTTTTAGATATTTCATTTAATAATATACAAGGTCCACTTCCAACTACCTTTGGTTTAGTTTTTCCAAATCTAGAGCTTTTAAATATTTCTAAAAATGACTTTAAAGTTGTTATTCCTTTTTCTTTTGTTAATTTGGCCTCTTAAGATATTTAGACATGTCAAGTAATAATTTTTTTGAAACAATTCCAAAGAATTTGACAATGGGTTGCTCCTCTTTAGAGTACCTTAGATTGTCCAAAAATCATTTGAGTGGCCAATTATTTCCTGCCAATTCGAATCTAACAGCACTAGAATCTTTGTATTTGGACAACAACCACTTTTCAGGAGAAATCTCATATAGCATATCTAATCTATGCATAAGTGAATTAAAATTGCACTCCACATGTTTGAGTAAATTCTTCATCAATGCATGTACGTCAATCAATAGACAAAACATTGAGATCGTTGCTTACTCGGTACGAGCGCGTCCTCGGAGCCGTGATTGCTGATCTCTTGAAGGTAAGCCTTCGGTTGTGAAGCTTGACCGTGGAGGAGCTTTGCTTCCTTAGTAAAATTGTGGTGGTTTGGGATGATCTCGGCATGAGAATTATATAGGAAATTGGATGCGCAAAGAAATGAATAGGGGCACAGAGGAGATGTGTTCATGGGTTTATAGTAGCACCTATGAGTTGAGAGATTGGAAAGAAACTTTAGTGCAGACATAGAAATTAGTTTGTAGAAAGGAACAACAATACTTAGATACCCAATGTTTATTTAGCACGTCGAAAGGATGTAAGCCAGAGGACTGTAGCGGTTCAGATAGGAAGGACAAGCCCTTCAAACTTCAGTCACTGTTGGAGCATGAGGGCTGCAGATGTTGGACGAGTTGACAGTGGAAACCTTTTCTGTTCAAACAGAACACATCTCATTCTCCAACCCGTCGACTATGGGGGATGATTGTGGGGTTCGATTGCCTCAAAATTTGAAGCTGCCGATTGCGATTAGGGAAAAATCCTTCGGCGCACGGTGTAGTTTTCTATGATAGCTGCCAAGAGGGTTTTGAATGGAACTTCAATTTCAGATTGTTCTGGCAGACGGGTTGGGGAAGAAGATGGACAAGAAAGAGAGAGAGGGAGAGAGAGAGAGAGAGAGAGAGAGAGGAGTTATAACGGAAAGGAAAAAAAAAGTAAAGGCATGCACAGAGTAATGTTAGGAATCCTGTAAAGTTACATCTATCTACAGTGGTGAAATGAGTTGAATGTTTTTTACAATTTAAAACTCAGCTCAAAGTGCGTTTGGATGGCAGATGAAATTCAAATTTAAACTAAGTTGAGCTGCTTTTGTCTTCCAAACACACCCTTAGTGTAATTGTAAAATATGGTTAGTGTAATTGCAAAATATCAAATTAAATTATTAATTAACATATAGTTAGTTTAATTACAAATTAAAATATATAAAAAATAAATTAACAAATATTATTATTAAAAAAATAATATTATATTATTAGTTTGATGAATCTAATGGCTAATCCAATATAGGGTTATGGCTCGAGAGGTTTTAGACTTATGGAAAACATGTACTTTTTATCAAATTTTTGAGATGGCTTTGATGAAACCAATACCAATACTCTAAGAGGCAAAACCTTAAAGTTTCAATTTGGAGGGAGAAGAAAGAAAAGAAAAAGAGCAACTTAATTTTTCTATAATTTATCTTATTAAAAAAAACCCTTAAAAAATTGATCTTAATATTTTTCTAAAACTTTTCGACCTCCGGAGAGTCGAGACTCAAGACTTGGGCCCCATTTGCTTACACAAAACCACTATCTCATCTCATCTCATCTCAATCATTACAACTTTTTAAATTCTCATATAAAAATATAATAAACAATTCAAATTTTTCTAATCCCAACATAAAAATAATACTAAAAAATATATTCTACCAATATTTTATTCAACTATTATTTAAAACTTCTCATCTCATCTTATCTGAACTGTGTATTCAAACCCAACCTTAGAGTGTCGAATCTCGATCCGCACCCTCCAATTTACATAGAGCTTGTGGGGAGCGAAGGGGCCCCCAAAACTTTTTTAAAAATTCTCTAAATTTTATTTTTCATATATATAGAAATTGACCCTTCAAAAAAATCCATAATTTTGTTATTTCTCTATATATATTTTAAATGTTTTAATATACATAGAAATGTCTTTCTCTAATTCTTTTCTATAACTTTTAGATTTTGTATAATTCTTAAAGAATTTGGTCTCACTTAAATTAAATTAAAATTAAGATATTAGGAGAAATAATAAACTGTTAACATTGGCAAAAGAAAGTCAACTCCACCCTTATCTTTTTTTTTTTTTTTTTTTTTGATAATGAATGTAAACTTCATTTCATCAAGGTAAAAAACCTTAAAAAAGTGTACAATAGTGCTGATCAATGAAAATTACATTTTCAATGAAAGTAGGAACACTATTCATCCAAATACTCGTATCAACAATTGACCATGCATGTCTAGCAAGTCGATGGGTAGCTTCATTAGAGGACCTGTTACTATATTGTAGCGAGCAAAGAGGAAATCTGAGCATCAAGCTTCGAATCTCAGCAACAACTGATCTAAATGAAGCATTAGAATCTGTCATTTGGTTAACTTCATCCACCAAGAACAAACAATCACACTCAACAACAAGACTTGAAATCCCCATACTTATGCATAACTGGAGACCTCTCAACAAGCTACTGCTTCTACTTGCTCTGGCTCCATTTGCAACAATTCTGATCTACTCGCAGCCATTAGAACTTCCCCTTAATGATTTCGTAATATAGCACCTAAACCAGCTTTATTCAAATAAAAAAAAAAGTGCCCCATCTACATTAAGTTTGAGAGACTCCTGAGAAGGTGGAGACCATCTAAACTGCAGGTTATTAGAAGTGAGCAGACCCCTCTGAGATGCAGTAGTATCTGTCTTCAACTTCCTTGAAAGGGCAAAAGCAATAACTTGTTGAGGTGATAAAGAGATTTGGTCATGGATCATCTTATTTCTTCGAAACCAAATACCCCAAGCCATTAAAAAGAAATCAGTTACTTCATCAATTGAGCCCTTAGAGAATATTTCCATAGCTGTTGCAATAAAAGAGCTAAAAAGAAACTGTTGCTGTAAAACAACAAACTTTTTGACCCAGATCTCATGAATGGTGGGACATAATAACAAAGCATGAGTTAAATCTTCCATATGGTGTTGACAGAAGCAACATTGTCCACTAATCTCCAACTTTCTATTAATGAGATTGGCCTTAGAGGGTAGGCCCTCCCTACAAGCTCTCCAAGCGAAGACTTTAACCTTTTGGGGAACTTTTAAATTCCAAAGAGCAGTCCAGAATTTTTTCATGAAAGCACCATTAGAACCACAGTTAGGCACTAAACAAGATTTAAAAAATCTGTAGGCACTTTTAACAGAGAAATTACCTAATTTTTCATGCTCCCACATCCACTTATCCCTATCACCTGAATTACTGGGATGCAGTCTTAGAATAAGCCCTGCAATTCTTGGATTGAAGAGGGCTCTAACTTTCGAATGATCCCACCAATGTGCATTTATGTCAATTAAGGAAGAAACTTGCTCCTCCAGTTGCAAAGCTTGCTCTTCACTCTAGATGCTACTTTCAGCACACATAACCTGCCTCAGATTTCGAACCCCAGGGATCCAATCATCATTTAAAATGTGGATTGATCTTCCATTCCCCACATTCCACCTTCCACCTTTCACCAATAAATTTTTTGCCTCCCATATACCTCTCCAAGCATAGGAAGGGTTACCACCAAGTGTAGCCTCCAATACATTTCCATGAGAGAAGTATCTAGCAGCATACATCTTATGGAATAGGCTATCTGTATTCTGCAATAATCTCCAAGCCTGTTTTGCCAACATAGCCATGTTAAAAACCCCAAGCTCCTTAAAACCCATCCCTCCAACAGCCTTTGATTGACACATCTTCTTCTAGCTTATCCAATGTATTTTCTTTTCCTCCTTTTTCTGTCCCCACCAATATCTAGCCATCATACTTTCAATCTCACTACAAAGCTTGGCTGGGAGTTTAAAGCAACTCATGGCATAAGATAGAATTGCTAATGCTACAGCTTTGAGTAGAGTTTCCTTACCACCTTGAGAGAACATGTTTCCTTTCCACCCTTGTAGTTTTAAGCATACTTTATGTTTGATGTCACTAAATGCATTTGTTTTAGACCTGCCTACCAAAGGAGGCAGTCCTAAATACTTTTCATACTGCTGCAGTTGAGAAGAACTCCAAAGATTCATGATGATCTGCTTCTTATCCATAGCCACATTAGCACTAAAAACCATTGAAGTCTTCTCTTTGTTTAACTGTTGCCCTGAAGCCACTTCATACTGATATAGCAGAGATTGGAGCTTGGAATTAGTAGCTACATCTGCTACACAGAAAATCAGACTATCATCTGCAAAGAGCAAATGATTAAGCTTTGGTGCCCCACGACATATCTGGATACCAGGGATAGAGTTAGAACTCCCTGCTGCTTTTAACAAACTTACCAAGCCTTCCATGCACAAGAGAAATAGATAGGGAGATATGGGATCTCCCTGCCTCAATCCTCTAAAGGGAGTGATAAAACCAGTTGGAAAGCCATTAATCAAAACAGAGAAAGAAGAGGTCATAACACACTTCAGCACAATTTGGATTAGTTTTTCATGAAAACCGAGCTTTCTCATAATAGCTTCAAGGAAACTCCATTCAACCCTATCATAAGCTTTACTCATATCAAGCTTAAGGGACACGAACCCTTTCTTTCCTTTCTTCTTCCTCTTCAAGAAATGAAGTACTTCATAAGCCACAAGCACATTGTCAGTAATGAGCCTACCTGGTAAGAAGGCAGATTGGGTATCTGAAATAACAACAGGCAGAACTTGCTTGATTCGATTAGCTATGACTTTAGACATTAGCTTATATATAACATTACATAAGCTAATGGGTCTGAAGTCACTAACTCTTTGAGGATGCTTCTTCTTAGGAACAAGAGTTATAAAAGTGTGGTTTACTGACTGTGGAAACTCACAAGAGTTCAAAGCTTTTAAGACAACAGATGTGACAGAACCTCCAACCTCAGGCCAGAATTTTTGATAGAATAAAGGGGGCATGCCATCAGGTCCAGGAGCTTTAGAGGGATGCATCTCTTTCATTGCTTGTAGTACTTCCTCTGCTGTATAATCTTTAGCAAGGTCCTCATTCATTTCAGGAGTGACCTTCCTCTCCATTGTATCAAGAATGTTTTCCTGCTCTCGGGAACCTACAGAAGTAAACAAGGAAGAAAAGTGGTTAATAATCAATTGATCACAGTTCTCCCCCTCCTTCCACATTCCCCCATTGTCCATCAGCTTAGAAATATAGTTCTTCTTTTTTCTCTGAGAGGCTTTGGCATGGAAGAATTTAGTGTTCTGGTCTCCTTCAATAACCATTGTGTTCTCGACCTTTGTTTTCACATTATCTCCTCTCTATCCATCCGTTTCTATACTTCATCAGCAGCAGCACCCACCTCATTGGCTTTTAAAACATATGGATCTTTCCCTTGTTCCAAAGCCAATCTATTTTTAGCTTCCTTTAGTTTGACATGAACCTTACCAAAAGTTGCCTTATTCCACCTTTGTAGCCTTTCACTGCAACCAGCAATACACTTAGTGAGTTCAGGCAGACCTCTACTATGATCACCCTTGAGCCACTCCTCTTTAATAATTTTTGAACAATTAGCTTCCCCAATCCACATTGCCTCAAATTTGAATGGCTTTATTCCACCTCTTCTCATACTTGCACCTTCAAGTTCTAACCAAATTGGGAGATGGTCAGAGTAAGATATAGAGTAGTGAGAGATAGAAGCTCTACTAAAGAAATTACACCAAGAGTTATTTCCAACAAATCTGTCTAGCCTCTCAGAAATTTGAGTTGCATCCTGCCTACCATTACACCAGGTATATCTAGCCCCATTGAACCCAAGGTCCTTTAATTCACAATCCAGGAACATATGTTGGAAATCAATAATCTGTTGATTTGGCCTTGCTCTCTCCCCCCCCCCCCCCCCCAATTTCTCTTCTGGTGTTAGGATCTCATTAAAATCTCCAAAAACTAACCAAGCCTCAGAAGGGCCCTTGTTCAAACTTCTTAATAAGTTCCAAGTTTCTGTTCTTCTCAAAGGATCAGGTTGGCCATAGACTCCTGTTAAGAACCAATGTCTTGAATCTTCAGTTATCTTAGCATCAATGTGAGAGGCAAAATAACTGAGGATAGATAAGTGGACATCATTCTTTCATAGCAATGCTAGGCCCCCACTTCGACCTGAGGCAGCAACAGAAAGACAACCATTACACTTTAACCGAACTCTACAAAACTCCATTTTGGCAACACAAAGTTGTCTCTTGCAAGAACAAAACATCGGGATCTTCTCTTCTGATAAGATCAGAAAGAGTACGAATACCACGAGGGTTCCCAAGCCCTCTGGTATTCCAGCTAAGGATCTTCATTGATTTCGGTGGGGCTGAACACCAGCCACCACCAATACCTGTTGAATGTTATCTTCCTTATCCCCATTGATTATTGCTTTAAGCTTTAGTCTCTTAGAACTTCTAGCCACTCCCATATGATCTGAATCAGGATCCCTCTTAGAACTCCTTAGAATAGAAGGGGACATCTGTGATTGAGGTCTAGGAACACATTTCCATTTTCGTGAGAGAGATGTAATTTTGGAGCCTTCGAATTTTTCATGCATAACCTTCCCGCCCATATTGTTAGCAACAATCTCCTCAGAGGAAATGACAGTGTTGACCCTCTGGGGCTCATTATCCATGCTACGATCAACGTAAACTTCAGTAGGTAACTACCCCAGATTTTCTCCTGGAAATTCGCTGCACAGCTGTTGGCCCGAGATATACTCCATCTCACTAAACTCTTGTAACAGAACAGTTGGAGCGTTATCATTATTTTGAATGTTATCCGAGATTTGCTCTATCAGTTTCTCCTCACAGGACTTATCTGGATTACCTACCGTATTTTGATGAACCCGGTGACCTGAACTTTCTCATGAGATAACGGAACTCTGCCATTGTTTTGCAGTACCTGCCTATCACGAACAGGACCCCCATAATCCCCAGCATTACCAGCACGTAGCCGTGGTCCATAAGGGAAAGCAGAGACTGGTAATTGCTCCATCTCTGGACCTCCTTGACTACAATCCTTATGACTATGTCCTAGTAAACCACAAACATAACAAAAATTTGGGAGTTGCTCATAAGAAAAACGAACCCAAAAAGGATCTAAAGAACCCACACAGATTTTTTTCCCACGCAGCAAAGGTTTTTTCACATCCAAACCAATTCGAACTCGCATAGACTCACCCCAGGCTAATTCACCCTTCTCCAAATCCACTTCTACCACCCTTCCCAACTGGTTTCCTATAATATTCTCCATCTTCCAGTTCCGAGCCATGATCGGAAGGTCATGGACACGAACCCAAAAAAGTGCCTCAGCAAACTGAACTTGGTGCACTTGTTGTAGCCCCTCAACATCACTGGTTAGCACCAAGTGTTTATCAAACGACCAAGGGCCCTCTCGTTTGACTCGTTCTTTATTCCTGACATCCTCAAATTCAACAATGAACAGATTAGAATTAACCTCCTTTATAGGACCAAAATGCCATAACTTCTTCATCGTTTTCTTGAGAGCTTCCCTGTTAAAATGTTTAACCGTGTGAAGTGTAAACAACAAGCACTTTCCACCTCGATCCAGAGCATCTTCTAAGATTTCTTCATCCACCACCAATACTTCCTCCTCCATTTTTGTTAAAGACAAACGTTCATACATCTTCTCTAAGTTACCATCCATAGCTCTAACTCACAAAAGAATCAGATGAATGGGGCCAAAAGGCAGAAGACCTGCATGCAGTAGGTGTGGGAGCCTATACTCAGGGAAACCCTCAAGAGGTTTTACAACTCCACCCTTATCTTGATTGGTCTGTTGTGGTGAAACTCAGTTTGCAAGTGAAGGGCTCGGAGATGGAGGACAATCATATCATGCTGGAGAAGAAGCTGTTGGAGGACGATGATGCTATGCCAAACCATAAACTGGAGGTGCTTGATATCCTTAAAGAAGCTCCAACAATCGTTTGCAAGAATTTCAATTTCATCATCTTCCTTCTTTTCTCTTCCCTCCCTCTTTTCTTCTTCATGGTTTACTGTGAAATTTTCCTTCGAAGAACTCTGCTTGAAATCCCATATAATCTGGAGCAGACAGCGGATCACTTTCAAACGTGGCCGATACGTGATATTAAAACCAAAAGAATGAACAAAGAATTAGTTCTTCAATTGTTCTACTTTGTTTCCTTTATTTGGTGCCCCTTCATCTTCTTAAGATTTGCACGGTGATTGTGACTGTTGATTTGGCATCAAAGATATACGCTGAAGATAGGCCAATGACTCTCAAGGAGACGATAGAAAAACCCATTCGCGGAGCAAGAATGAGAGGCATTTTTATCACTTCTTTTTATGTTCTTTTCTTATCAACTTGTGCTGTACTCGGATTGACATGGTTAGGAACAAACTATGATGTTACTTGGAGAAACACTTTCTTTCATGTGTTCTTTGTAGTGTTTTGTGGAGCGGCTTTTGCAGCACTGCTAACAAAATTCTTAGAATGGAGTGCCATGTGGAATATGAGCATTGTCATGGCCCTTTTTGCTTATTTCAGTAAAGGTTCTGAGCGGCGAAGGATGTTTTTTATGTTTGTTTTCTATGTTTGGGAACAGGGTTTATGGTTGCCATGCCTTTATTTTGGATGCTATGGAGGAGGGACAGAAATTCTTGTACAAGTTAGCTTGTTCTGCTTGGGGAATATGCTGAAATGAGTGTTCTGCGTGATATATTTCTATGATGAGAAATAATAGTTGCAGTCGTGAGTGTGCAAGCGTCGTGCAATCACTTTAAAAAAAATTGAATAAATATAAGACTTACATGAAAAGAATTTAATTTTTTTAATAGTAGACTCCACTCTTTTCAAAATGACTACACTGTACTTGCACACTCCACGACTATATATAGCATTTCTCTTCTATGATTGCAAAAAGCGGACTTCAGAGAAGAAATTTGAGAAGGAAGTAGGAAGAGAAATCAAAGCTGTTGATGCATAATTATCATGGGAAGAGAAGTATTCCCAATTCCGTGGATTTACTTTTGGCCACATTTAATATCGATCTCATGTTATGTAGATATAGAGATAAACCATTGATCTTTGCCGTCCTATGTCTTGAGGTTGTTGCAATAAGATGCCTCTCTAAATTTAGATTTTTTTTTATTTTATTTACTTTTTGCAGAAGAGAATTATACTAATGCATGACTGAAAGCCATGGTTTCCAATGGTACTAAAGTCACAAATTTATAATTAACCCCCTCCCGCACTCGATAAGTAGGGGAACATCTCACATAGAGGAATGGGGAACATCTATGAACATCTCAAGATTGACACCCACTTTTATTCAATTCTTTGTTAGCAAAACCAACACTAAGAACATTAATGAATTCCTTGTGTTAGCACAAAAATCGAAATAGAAACTTTACCAATTGATAAATAATATGTGATGGGGCCGTTCAGAAAGCTCAATAGATTTTAATCCATCGAATTCGAATCAGCATTTCTGGCAGCAAAATCAGAAATTATGGATCCTGATTTGGACCAAAATACTGGAGTACTATAAAGAACTTCACATCTTTTCAGTTTGAAAACTCTAAAGAGATTGCAGTAATCTTGCACAAAGTTCATAGAGATGACATCTATTTAATTATATAAAAGCCAAGTTTTTAATTGATGACTTGGCATTTAGCCCGTACTATTCGGCTTAACAGCCAATTCACTCAACTGCTAAATACCGAATACCGATCAAATCCAGATTTGGTAACGAAGATGATGGACGATGCATCAAGAAAAAACTAACACGAAGAAGAATCCTTTCAAAAATGCAAGATTCTGAAATGAACCATCAAAAGATGCAACCCAACAGCATAATATAAATCCGAACAACTATGAAACCGTCGCTTTCTCCATAGCATTAGGATGGATAAGCAAGAAGCAAAAAAGAATTACTGATACCTTCTTAAAGCACTTTTCTTCATCGGCAAAAAACAAGAAACACAAAAACCTTTATCGTTAAAGGAAAATTCGAATCTTTAACGGTAAACAAAATTCTTCCCTTTCAGCCAATGACCAACACAATTAGAAGAGAAACCCAGATTTTGCAGGGGAGATGATCGGCGGAAATAAAATAGAGGTAAACAAAACAAAGAGAGGCGGTCGAGCCTAGGATAAAGAAAGCAAATAACTCTCGACCGGGTTTTGATGGGAAGTAGCAGAATGGAGGACAAGGGTTTATAAGGAGCGACGATCCACCATTTGAAGCCCATGGCGTTGCAACACGACCTCGGCCTTCTGTGTCACTTGGCCTCCATGCATCGCGCCGAGCGACCCTCCATGAGTCCCTCTCTTGCACTCTTTCACTCTCTAAAGAAAATATTGAGTGAGGGATTTCACCTTGGGTCCATGACAGAAACTTCAATCCCAAGTTCTGTGAGTAATTATGTCATGGCCTCACTGTAGGGGAAGGAGATAAGTACGGCATGGAGGCTAGGGTTCGTGTCTGAGAGAAGAAGTGTGGAAGTCGAAGCCAACTAAAGCAACTGAAGTGTTTAACTCAACTGGGAACGCACCGTTTAGAATAGAGTCAAGAGGAAATGCACCGTTTGAAGAGGATGAAGACCTGCTGAAGACGCACCGTTTTGCTGAGGATGAAGGACACCGTTTTTTGCATTTTCACCCAACCATTTACAAACACAAGAAGCAGAGTCATTACAATATTAGTAATTTCTTTCTTCTTCTTATGACTCTTCTCAATCTTACATTCTCTCAAACTTCCCATCTGGGTCCTCTTCGTTGGTAATATTTTTCACTTTAAAATGTGCCTATTAGTTTCCTTTCCAATATAAGTTTGGATTGGATTGTTTGACACTCTTCCATTTTGTTTAAATAAAATATATATTGAAGAAAAAATTAATTTTAATGTGTCTGAATCTCTGACAGCTTCGGTACTACAACGTAAGCTGGTGTAGAAAAGCTCTGACAGCTTCGGAGCAACATAAGCCTGCGCAGAAAAAAGGTGCCAATCGACAATCAGACATTCTCCATATACATTTTATATATGCATTTTTTTATAAAATATTTATTGATAAAGTGAACTCTTTTATATAGGTATTTTCCATTTTTTATATATTTTATATATATTTTTTAATAGTTGAAGTAGTGATTTAGATTTATACAATTTAGTATAAATAACGGTCCGCGCATTGCTCGGGTTATAGGCTCTTTATTAGCAATAACTAAGATAGTCGAATCACACCTCAAGAAATGGAGGTGACTACCAAAAAACAAAAAACAAAAATCCTTGAAGATAGCCACCAAATTTTATAACTAAAACTAACACCTAGGAATGGCATTAACTGCAAAAACTACTTGGAACATCAATTTAAACCATGACTTATTCGATATTGTTCTCTTCTAGATGAACCATTGCAATGAAGATGAAAAAATGGCACATTTTGCAACCACCATTTCTACTACAAATTCTTGAAACTTTCCTCATTTTGGTTTTGATTCAATCACTTTCTTTGCGAAAGATGGCAAACAGAAAGGGGCTGTATGAACCTAAAAATAAGAATGACTCATAAATAATTTTTTTAATGCATGCGAATAATAGGAACCAAGCAATGAGATGGGAGAACATTATGATTAAAGTCACTTTTGGGATGAAGCAGAATTGCACCTCTGAGTTGAAAAATTTTAAGGGTCATTTGGATTTGTTATAAGCGTCATTTGCATCTATTGGATTCACTGGATGCTTGAAGTCAACAGGGGGTACCTCAGTAGAACACAGCATAAAACCAATCACCCTACTGAAACACAAACATCAATAAAAGCAACATCAATGATTCAACATCATCTTGCCAACAACACACCCACCCATAGCGCAAAACACAATGCAGATGCTAACCAATATTAGCCAGGCCTGAAGTGCTAAAATAACCCTATATCGAAAATAAAAACATCCAAAGAAACCACTTTATAAAAAATAAGGTAGTCTCCAAAATCACGACTTGCTTTTTAATGATGTGGAACCAAAGCAGGGTCAAACCCACCCCCAAGGAGTAAATCCTGGACATGCAACAACTTGCAATTTTAACACCATACCTATGATAACTGCGCAACTTAGTCTAGCCCAAAAAGAAAACCAAATTATCCCCTCTACATGCACACACATAGCCAAACACACTCATGCATGCACGCACGCACAAAGACACATTCAAACACATACGCTATATGTTTGGAATGAGTTTGGTGGGAGAGAGAGCTGAACAAGGAATATTAAATAAGCTTCAGAAAGCATACCTTGGGTATGTAGGCACTGTGGTCCATGCATAGTTAACATAGCCTTTAAATATTGAAAAATGCTACTTTGCGTACTCAATTTGTCCTCTCATTTTGACACCTTATGTATTTTAATTTTTTTTTTAATTTTTTTCTTTACTTAATAGTTAAGAAAGTGACTATTAGTGTATTAATATTTTTTTTATATTTTTTAAAAATGTTTTAAAATGATAAAAAAAATATAAATAAACAAAAAAAGAAAAGGCCAAATTGGCCTAGCGGTCAAATGGAGCGGTGCTACTCAGGCGGCAGAGTAGCACCGCTCTTAAATATCTGGCGATAGTGTTGGGAAAAACAAGCATAGTGGAATAAATAAAAGTGGNAAAGAAAAGGCCAAATTGGCCTAGCGGTCAAATGGAGCGGTGCTACTCAGGCGGCAGAGTAGCACCGCTCTTAAATATCTGGCGATAGTGTTGGGAAAAACAAGCACAGTGGAATAAATAAAAGTGAAAATAAAAGAGCAACCCACTCACACAGTGACACTAAGAATTTAACGTGGTTCGACAACTACCTATATCCACAGAAAAGAGCTTCACTAATAATAGTGGGACACAGAAAAATATTATAGAGGAGGAGGATCACACTCCACTCAACTCAACTCTCTTATTTTTCTCTCAGAGTTCTACTGACTCTCTCTCTCTTTTCTTTCTCTTTGTTGATGCTCAACTGATCAATTGATGTACATTTAAGGCTCTGAAGGACATGAGAACATATAGGCCTTGCCTATGTGAACACATGAAGATTTGCAGCCGCAAAGAATTGCGACTGCCTAATAACTTTCTCACAAAAAGTTCAATTCAAGTGGGTAATTGGAAGTGAGACACCCATGTGGCCATGTTGGCAAGTGGGCAGGGACCCATCAATTCTCCCCCTCCATGCCCATCTTCCTAGATGTTATCCATCCCAGCTATGTCTCTGCATAGTTCAAGCTTCTCAGTTGTAACCACCTTCGTCAGCATGTCCGTTGGATTCTCTTTTGTATGGAGCTTCACAAGCTCCAATAGTTGTTGTTCCATCACTTTTCGCATATCCAATGATAGCAGATATCAATGTGCTTGGTGCAGGAATCGTACATTGAATTTTTGCTCAAGTCTAGAGCATTTTGACTGTCACAATGTACCTTGTAGTCTTCTTCACTAACCCCAATTTCTTGGTGAAAACACTTCATCCACAACATCTTTTTCCCAACTTCCGTTGCGGCAATGTACTCTGCCTCTGTTGTAGATAAAGCAATGCACTTCTGCAATTTGGACTGCCAAGAGACTACTCCTCTTGTAAAGGTGAAGAGAAATCTTAAAGTGGATTTCCTACCATCCAGATCTCCTGCCATATCTAAATCTGTATAGCCTTCCAAAATTAGTTTAGCTTCCCCAAAACATAAGCACATCTTCGATGTACCTTTCAGGTACCTAAGAATCCACTTGACTGCTTCCCAATGATCCTTTCATGGATTTGAAAAGAATCAGCTCACCATGCCTACAACATGAGCAATATTTGGTTTGGTACAAACCATTGAATACATCAGGGTACCTACTACTGAAGAGTAGGGGACTAATTCCATTTCTTCAATCTCTTTCTTTGAAAAAGGACATGAGCTCTTGCTCAACTTGAAGTGGTTAGCAAGTGGAGTATTGACTGGCTTAGCATCTCCCATGTTGAAACGTTTGATTACACATTCAACATATTTTTGTTGTGATAGCCACAACCTTTTGGCTTTCCTATCATGAACAATCTTCATACCCAAAATCTCCTGCAATGGGCCTAACTCCATCATGTCAAAGGACTTGGATAGTTCATTCTTTAGTTTGTTAATCATGGACCAATCATCGACACTGATTAACATATCATCAACAAAAAGAATGAGTATGACAAACTTGTCATTCTAAAACCACGAACATAGACACACTAATCTGCAACAAGTCTCTTGTAACCATGACTCATCATGAATGAGTCGAACTTCCTGTTCCATTGCTTCAGCGCTTGCTTGAGGCCATAAAGACTCTTCTTCAGCTTGCAAACTAAGTGATCTTTCCCTAGAGCTTCAAACCCTTCTAGCTGCTCCATATAGATTTCCTCCTCCAGATCTCCATGGAGAAAGGCTGTCTTCACATCCAACTATTCAAGTTTCAAATCCAAGTTGGCTACCAATCTGAGTATGACTCGAATTGACATCATCTTTACCACTGGTGAAAATATCTCGTCAAAGTCGATTCCCTTCTTCTACTAGAATCCTTTGACAACTAATCTGGCCTTGTGCTTCATCAGCTTTTCTTGGCCATCTTTCTTCAACTTGAACACCCATTTGTTCTTCAGGGTTTTCTTTCCTTCAGAAAGTTTCACCAACTCATAGGTCTGATTTTTCTGCAAAAAAAATCATCTCTTCTTGCATGGCCTGCTCCCATAGGCTTCTATCAGCATGAGTTTGAACTTCCTAGAAGCTCTTCAACTCCCCCTCATCAGTAAGCAGAATATACTCTGATTTCGAATACCTCCTCAACGGAATCAGTAGGCGGCCTCTTGCTAATCTTCTTGGTTGAGCTTCATCAACCAAAGGAGGTTCCTCACCATCTAACCCTTGTGGTGGTACACCAGCTTCTAGTGGAGAGGATTCTTGCTCCCTTTGCTCGACACCCTGAGCTTCTTTTTCTGCTTCTGGATCTCGATCCTGCATGTCCTCATTATCTGTGACAAACTATAATGATGTAGGATTTGGAGTATAGGAACTAAGTTCTCTTGATGTTGAGGAAGCTTCAGTTCCTATGTGCTGGTTTTCATGGAACACAACGTCGCTACTTCTGACAATCTCTTTGTCCCTGTATCCTATAACTTGTATCTGAATTCTTCATCTCCATATCTAACAAAGATACAAGGAGTTGACTTGACATCAAGCTTCTGTCTCAGCTCCTTGGATACATGTGCAAAAGCTTTGCACCCAAATACTCACAGGTGAGAGTAAAAGACATCTCTTCTAGACCAAACGTTCTCAGGAACTTCAAATTCCAGTGGTGCAGAAGGTGATTTGTTGATCAGGTAACAGGCACGAATAGCTTCACCCCAGAATGGCTTTGGTAACTTGGCCATACTGAGCATGCATCTTATTCTTTCCATGATGGTCCGATTCATTCTTTCGGCTACACCATTGTGTTGTGGGGTATACGAGACCGTCTTCTCATGTCGAATACCGTGATCAGCGTAGTATGCAACGAACCTTTTGGAAATATATTCTCTTCCATTGTCTATTCACATGCACTTCAACTTCTTTCTCGTCTCTCTTTTCACTAGGGCGCGGAAACTCTTGAAGTGCTCGAAGACCTAATCTTTGTTTTCAAGACATACACCCAGACGTTTCGTGAAATATCATCAATGAATGTCATGAAATATCTGTTACCTCCTAATGACTCTTCTTCCATGGGACCACAAACATCAGAGTGTACCAGACTCAACAACTCTGATCTCCTCTTTGTAGAGGAGTTAAATGAGACTTTACGCTGTTTGCTGAACAAACAGTACTCACAAGGTTTTAATGTTGTCCCTTTGGCAACTTTGATGAGTACCTTCTTCACGAGTGTATCCAACCCTTCTCACCCTTGTGTTCGAGTCTCTTATGCCACAGATTTGGTGATGCCTCATCTTCCACTGCATTGAGGCTATCAGAACCGATCTTCGCATGGGTTTTGAACAACGTGTCGTAAATATGGCACCTTTTGTCAGCTTCCAAATGCCTTTGCTGAAGTGGCTGTCATAGCCCTATCGATCAAGGGCTGTCCCAAAAATCAGGTTGAGCCGAAGGTTAAGAATGTGTCGAACATCGTTCAACATCGTGGTGCAACCAGTGTTGGTTTTGATCTGCACATCGCCAACACCCACGATCTTTGAGGAACTGGCGTTCTCCATCTTTACCGTACCAAAGTCTCCTGCTTTGTACGTAGTGAAAAATTCACTAATGAAAACGGCATGGTATGATGCTGCTGTGTCTACCACCCACTCAGCATCGTGGTTTGGAACATGCAGACATGTCTCGTCATTGGTGGAGAGTACCACTACATCTCCTGAAAAAGTGATAAGAGTTTCACCATCTTCTTTTCTCAGCTTTGCTGCTTTGACCTTGCTCCCTTATGAACTATCGATAGTTCTTCCTCTTGTGGCCTTCTTTGCCACAATGGTAACACTTCATGTCACCCATCTATTGGTTCCTGCTATTGCTGGACTTTCCACGTGTTAGAGACTTCTCTCTGTTTTTGCCTCCATTTCTCCCTCTATCATTACCTTGAGGCCTTTCTCTACTCTCAGTGACAAGGACATGAGATTGATTCATACTCGTCTCCTTTCATCTAGCCTCCTCATTGAACAAGACATCCTTAACCATTGTCATGGTAAGTTTACCATCTGGAGTAGAGTTACTTCAGGAGACCACCAGCGTCTCCCAACTGTCTGGTAATGAACTGAGAAGTAGTAGGGCTTATTCTTCGTCGCCAAGATTCAACTTGATAGACTTGAGCTGGTTAACTAGGTTTTGAAACTCGCTAGTGTGCTCGGCAACAGAGGTGTTGTTCTTCAACTTCAAGTTAACAAGCCATCAAATCAATAGGGCCTTGTTTCGAGCAGTCTTCACTTGATACATATCATCCAACTTCTTCCAGAGGACATATGCATCCATCTCTTGGGCCACGTGGTGAAAGACACTATGGTCGATCTATTGTCTAATATGACTGATTGTCTTCTTGTGCATCTTTTTCCACACAAGATCCTTAACTTCTTCTGGCTTCTCCCTTCATTTTCTAAGGGGTCAACTAGATCTTTACAATTCAAGAGATTCTCCATCTGAGGTCTCTAAAGACTGTAGTTCGAGGAAGTCAGCTTTATCATGGCGCCTAATACTGAATCCTCAATGGACTTAGACTGATTCTAAGTTCAAAATAAATTAAAAGATCTTTGAGGTGGAGTCTCACGAAACGGACAGTATCGTTGTGTCCAAAACACTTGATTCTGTTGGAAATGAGCCTTGTTTTGTCAAAATCGGCCTCAGATAGCACAAGAAATGAGCAAAAGAACAGAACAGGAAATCTGTAGCGCATGCAGCACGTGTTGTGAGTGGGCTTCATTCCTCGATCTTTTGTGGCGCGTGGGGGCTTGTGCGGGGTCCATTTGGACTCTAGTTTTCACCACTTTTCTTTTCTCGATAAGATGAACACAATGGTATGCTCAAATTTGCAAAATGAGCAACGCACTAAAAGCGTGTTTTCTGCAAAAAACTTCTCCGAACAAAAACTCTGATACCATTTGTTGGGAAAAACAAGCACAGTAGAATAAATAAAAGTGAAAAGAAAAGAGCAACCCCCTGTGTGCCAAGAATTTAACATGGTTCAACAACTGCCTATATCCATAGAAAAGAGCTTCACTAATAATAGTGGAACACAGAAAAATATTACAGAGGAGGAGGAACACACTCCACTCAACTTAACTCTCTTATTTTTCTCTTAGAGTTCTATTGATTCTCTCTCTATTTTCTTTCTCTTCGTTGATGCTCAACTGATCAACTGATGTACATTTAAGACTTTGAAGGGAGCCTTTATATAGGAGAACACACAGGCCTTGCCTGTGTGAACACGTGAAGATTTGCAGCCGCAATTCTTTGCGGCTGCCTACCATTATTTCGGCTGCCTAATAACTTTCTCACAAAAAGTTTAATTCAAGTGGGCAATTGGAAGTGAGACACCCATGTGGGCATGTTGGCAAGTGGGCAGGGACCCATCAGACAGTTTGCCATAATGTCCTCAATTATGTGCATGTGAAGCCATATTCTTTCTGCCTGAGTACCCACAACTCCCCCTGGCCGAAGAGCCTTTGACATTGATTGAAAGAAGGGCTTCTCAAAAAGCTCTTGTGCAAGACCTAATCAAAACAAACAGAAAACTTGTGTGTGTTTTTTTTTTTTTTTTGAAGATGAAAACTTGTATATTCTAAGGCAAAACAGATGTTCCTAGTAAGAAAGAAATGCAATTGGCTACAGAGATAGTCTTACCTATGGGGTCAAAAGAATCTACTATAATCACATCATAAGATGGTAGTCAATGTCAGAGAAATACTATTTGGAAACCTGGAAAAGGTGGACAATAAATTTCAAGTAATGAAATAATTGTTCCAAGGTGATTTTCTGTTATGATGGGGAACCTTACCAAGGTAGGACCCTTTGGACCCACCACGGGGAGTAAACCATGAAAATATGATCCCACCCACCAGCACCGCGCATCAAGTTAACTTTTAGCACATAATTGAGCTTAGGATGTCTAAGTCCATAGCTCATCCCAAGCCTATTTGACCACTAGGCTGCACCTTGATGGATAGGTGTTCCATGATGACTACAACTCCTAGAGGTACATACTCACCAGCACTCATGTATAAATGAGATCCGACCAGAAAAAGTGTTTTCATACATGCAAATTCATTCAGTGTTAAAAGGAAAATGTCAGAGAGTGACAGATTCAACTAGCTATTTTCATGAGCTTCTGACCTTATGCTAGTAAAAAAGAATATTATGTGTTTTTTCATCACTTCATTACTCACATTGACTACCATCTTATCAATTTCACACATATCGATCTACTCAACAAAAGAATGGCCAGATATTTCCCGTAGAACTCCTAAAGAACTCAATATCTGTACAGTTGCCTCTGATATAAATATCTTGAAAGAAGGGGAGATTTTGCAATCCCCATCCCCTTCTACTGAGGAAGAGTTTGTCATAATCTATGATGAAAATGCAAGCTAGGTTGGAAGGCAACCCTCCATCAGGGAATGACTCTACTTCTGGACACTCCTTTAAACGCACCCACCAAATAGATGGATAGAGTATGTGCATCTTGTGAGGTAGTAACATCAAACTTTGACAATTGATGACATGAAATAGACCAATTTTAGGGCACGCAATCCTCAAATAACAAAGCACATTTGCTGATTTTTAGACTAGAAATGGAGGCAGGCAACCCTTCTTCTTGCATAAACTTCAACTTTGGGCACGAACGGATCGACAATGGATCAAGAGAGGTGAGGTGTCGAAGGGCCTTATAGTCCAAAGATTTCATATTTGGAAAGTTACCAATGTGAAGAGAAAGCAAATTAGGGGGAAGTAACCCTGCCTCTGAAAAGGGATCCATGTCTTGACAATTGCCTCTGAAAGAAATGTATTGAATGGAGGGTAGATTTCGCAATCCCCATCCCTTTTTATTGGCGACGAGTTTGTCACCAACTATTATTATGAAATGGTAGGACATGTATGTTCCTCTTCAGAACAGCCCAACTAATTATAGGAGAAAAATAGTCCACCAATAACAATTAGACACGAAGGAAAATGGAGAAATATACACTACATAGACGCACACATGATTAAAACCAAACAAATGAAAAGAGAAAGAGAAAGAGAAAGAGAAAGAGAACACGTATGGAAGTCTCTTTCCCATATCAAATCCCTCACCCCTCCCTCCCTCTGTCCCAGACTCAACTTCATGATTTACACTAAATAACAATCACCACAAAAGAGACATAGGGAGAGGGAGAGTTCGTGAAAACTTTGAGTGGAGGAAAAAAAATAAAAAAATCTAGAAGATTAGTGTTTCTATAAAATTTTGAGGCTACTGGTTCCGAGCTCTGGTATGAGCAGTGTTTTTCTTTTTCGGTTTGTTAAGCTAGAATAGAAATGGATCAGCTTTTTCCTATACGGAATGGTGAGCTAAGGGTTTTAACCCAAGGTTCTAGGAGTTAGGAGTCAAGTATATGTTATAGCACCCCTATGGGTTGCTCTCTCTAAAAGAAGGGCGAATATTTCCTACAGACCCCTTCTCCTGCAGCTAGGGTTTATAGATAAGCAAAGAAGTAAATGAAACCTCCGGCTCTTTCTTGCTTGCAGCTCTTGCAGGGGAGGGGTTTTGAATTCGCAGGAAGTTTTTTCATTTGTTATGGGATTTAGTTAAATGTGTGCTTCTATAGTGTGTTGTAAAGTGAAAGATCTACGTGGAAGACTATTATTGGAGGGTTGTTTATTGAATGGAAAATTCTATACACCATACCACCATCCCACTGTACATGATGTGGCACATTTATTACCATTGAATGATCCTTTATTAGATAATTCTTTATTATCCAATGGTAATAAATATGCCACATCTTACATAGTGAGACGAAAGCAGGATAATAATGTGGTGTATAGAATCACTCTAGTGTGATCACCATTATTCTTCTTATAGTGATAAATCTTACATGTTGGTATAAGAAATAAAAGGATTTTTCTCTATTTTTCAAGCTCACGAGGAGGTGTCAAAGTGAAACACATAAGGTCGCATGAAATGAAAATTAAAAAAGGGATGTAACTCCAATTCCTTTAAAAATGGTAAAAATATTTGGGACAAGAAGAAGTAGGCGTGCAACAAAGTGAGCTTAAATTACTTAATGATTTAGAAATGGCCATTTTTTCATGGTTGTGCATGTGAAATATTAGTTTGAATATTGAGCTTGATGAATGACAAGCAACATACGAGAAATACAAATTAGGAGGGGGATTTGGGAAGAGGAAACACATCAAAACGATTTCGGTTATATTTTTGTATATATTATTATGAAAGGATTATCCATCTTACTTTACTTTCTAGTCTAATCTATGTGTGGTGTCTTGCTGACAAGCTGACAAAATGTTGGGGATTTCCCTTCATTTGATTGTATATTTTGCTCTTGATAAATTCAGACTCACTCTCTCTCTCTGTCTGAACTACCTTTAAACTTGTAGAGGATCAAGTTATTTCTTTTTAATTTTTTAACATATTGGTTTTGGGCTTTAAAAAGATTACATGTTGTAATTCAAACATATTGAATTTTGTTGACGGTATTCATCCACCATAAGTTAAAGCTATTATTAAAAAAATTATAATACTTTCATCTTTTTTT
>QEOT01004512.1:263113-301720 GCA_003123785.1 Pterocarya stenoptera
AAAAAAAAAAAATAATAAAAACAAAAATCTACGAGTCGTAAAAGGAATATTGCAAAGAAGTTACTACCCGAGGTCAATCATTCAATTGCTTGGGGTTGTCTTTTTGTTCCACCAAAAGCTTCAAATTCTGGGGAATTTACGGTGCGAATCCTTTTCCAATGACAAAGGACAGGACTCTTCTTAAGGGAGAAGCCCCACGGCGATAGACAATTTGATTCGATGCACACGACGCCAGTTATTGCCAATGGAAGCTGACCGTGTTAAAAACCCCATCAGGTACTAAGGAAGAACGCCTAAAAGGAGATGTGTAGAAAAATGTATCACCGGCACAAACCTGCAGCTTTATACGAATTTCACATTAATATCTTGCGGTGGCATGATAGAGACTCAACAAACATCAGTAATTGTTTCTGAAATAATCAAAAATTCGAGGGAGAAGGAGTGAACGGAAAAACATTATGTTTCACTCGAGATAGTTTTAAAGCAAATCTTAAACAGGAATGGAAAATCATATTGGGGAATTAGCTGATTGGGAAGAGAGAATATTGTTAAAAGCTGCACATACCTTTGTCGTCGTCCATCAGTGGTGTAGATAATAGAACTGAAATTGGGCACTCTTGCTAGACTTGTAGTTTGGTCAAATCAATTCGCCATTAATATAAATGCGGGGGATGTGAGCAATCTTGCGCCATGCTTTTCCTTTTCTGCTTTGCAACTGTTTCTCCAACAAAGCACATTCGCTGATCCGTAAAGTAGAAATGGAGGCAGGCAACCCTTCTTCTTGCATAAACTTCAGCTTAGGGCAGGAATTGATTGACAATTCAGCAAGAGAGGTGAGGTGTCGAAGGGCCTTATAGTTCAAAGATTTCAGATTTGGAAATTTAAGGATGAGAAGTTCAGGCAAATTAGGGGGAAGTAATCCCGCCTCCGGAAAGGAATCCACGTCTATACAATTGCCTCCGATATAAATGTATTGAATGGAGGGCAGATTCCGCAATCCCCATCCCCTATTATTGGCAAAGAGTTTGTCACAATCTGTGATTTCAATACACACTAGTCTGGAAGGCAAGCCTCCTTTAGGGAATGACTCAACTTCTGGACACTTCTCTAAATTCAACCTCCAAAGAGACGGAAGGAGTATGTGCATCTTGTCAGGTAGTGAAGTCAGACTCTGACAATTGATGACTTGAAACTGCCCAAGTTTATGTTGTTGTGAAATATTAACAAAATTCAGATTCCTGCATCCAATTAGTTTGATGGATTTCAGATTTGGGAATAAGTTTAATGGAAAGGACTGTAGAGAATCACAACTATTTTCTAACCGCAATTTCTCAAGGGATGAATAGTTCCAGTGCATTGGAAGCTCTAACTTGCTACAATCTTTGATCTCAAGGATTTTTAATATAGAAGGTAGACCAGCACTGGACAGAGATGTAAGGGATTGGCAACCACTAATTTTTAACTCCTCAAGACAACTACTATTGAAGTCCATCAATCTCTCCGGTACGGACTCTAGCGCATCAAATCCTCCAATTTTGAGTTTCTGCAATCCCATTGGAAATTCCATGAAGAGAGCCTCATTACAATCTCTTAGCTTCAGTTGACGTAGAGTAGTGGCACTAGGAAGTGAAGTCACCAACAACGGGCATTTTTTTATCACAAGTCTAGATAAAGAAGAAGGATGAAGGGGCAACTCTCCTGTTAACTTGGGGCAGTTAACAATCTCAAGTTCTTCAAGATGAGTAAAAGCTCCACCTTCAATTTCGGCACCAAAAGCAAACCATTTCTCCAACTTCGACATGTCTCTAAAATTCAAAACTTTCAAGGCTCCAAATGGTTTCGTTGAAGAAGAACAATTGCCATAAAAGTCTCGACCCACTGCATCGATTCCATCAAATTGAACAATAGAAAGGGATTGCAGAGAAGGTAGTTGTCCGAGTGGTGGCAGAACAGAGCAATAATCGCAGTTAATTAGACAGAGAGATGCTATATTAGAAAATGAGTGATGTCCAATCCAATTCGGAAAACTTTGACCACTATAGCCGATGATCGAGAGACTTTTCAAGTTTGCATGGGGTTGGAGATTGTCCAATACAACTCTTTGATATTCTGAAATATTATTTTGGTCATCCCATTCCAACTTCAACTCCTCCAGATACTTCTTATCATTCAAGCTGGCAGCCAAAGCATGTATAGGAGATGCAACATTTTGGAGATTCGAAATACAGAACTTTCCACCAAGATTTGCAAGTTTTCCCAACTCTTCTATGCCCGCTCCACTTTGTTTACTAACAATAAATGTAGTCAAACTCTGAAGATGACATAGTCTACCCAATCGTACTGGCATCTCTTTAATGGGAGTATCACTAAAATCAAAATGACGCAAACTAATGAGTTTATGAATCTCTCTTGGCAATACAGTTAGATTCTCACAATCCGATATTTTCAAAGTATGCAAATTGCACAACTTGCATATGGAATCAGGTAGTTTCTTAATTGAAGTCCATGAAACATCCAAATGCCGTAGATGTTTCATTTTCCCAATTGAATCAGGCAATTCGGTCAAATTTTGAGATTTAGATAACTTAAGAACTCGTAAGCATCGTAGCATTGGCAGCAAATCACGCACGTGTTCTTTTCCTAAGATTTCATTGTAAGAATATATAGGTAGGAAAGTACGCAACCCCTTAGCCTCATAAAGCGCCCCAAACTTCTTAGTAGTATCAACACATATTTTGGCAAATGACAAATGGCGTGTCTTGCTCAAAATTTCAAGAGAATTTTCACCCTCTAGTCTTAAGGTAAATTGTCCTGACACAAATCTTGCCAAGTCATTGACAAGATCATGCATTCCAAATTCCAGTGAATTTTCACTTGATTGTTGGAACAATGATCTTGACACAAGATCATTGAAGTAATCATCACCAATTTGTTCCATCTTTTTGTCATTCACTCTTGGCAAGAAACCTTCTGCCATCCACAATAAGATTAAATCTTCTTTTTCAAAATCATAATCTTTAGGAAAGATTGAACAGTAAGCAAAGCAACGCTTAAGATGTAAGGGCAAATAATTGTAGCTTAATCTTAGAGCAGGAATAACATCACTCGACAAGTCCCATATTTCGCTCCTTAGTATCTTATTCCACTCGGTAACATCCACTTCAGACCACAAGAGAGCTCCAATTGTCTTGACTGCTAAGGGTAGGCCTTCACACCTTTTCACTATCTGTCTACCAATTACTTCCAACTCCGGATGAGAATCAGAGTTGCCAGAATGAAATGCCTGTTTTGAAAATAGTGACCAGCAATATTCTTCTTGTAATTTCTTTAGATCATAAATTGTAGTAGAGTGCATGATTGATGCAACACGTTTCTCCCTTGTGGTTAAAATCACCCCACTCCCTTCTGCCCCAAATTTGAAGGGGATGCTTAAGGCCTCCCATTCTGAATAATTTTTATTCCAAACATCATCTAAAACAAGAAGAAATTTCTTTCCAGTCAGATTCTGTTGTAGCGTAACTTGAAGCCAATCTAGACTCTTACCATCAATGTTAGTTGACAATCCAAGTTTCTCTAACATTGTTTTCGTCATTTTCAACACATCAAAATCATCAGAAACACAAACCCACACTTTAAGATCAAAATGCCCCCCCATCCTATCGTCGTTGTACACAAGTTGAGCAAGGGTTGTCTTACCAAGTCCCCCCATGCCAACAATAGCAATCACGCACAACTCATTACCACTTACATTATCTGACAGCAACAAATTAATTATTGCCTCCTTATCATCAGTCCTACCAAAAATATCAGATTCTTTAACCAAAGAAGTAGTGGATGATCTTCCGGATGATTTCCC
The DNA here is from genome assembly GCA_003123785.1 of Pterocarya stenoptera. NCBI lineage: Eukaryota > Viridiplantae > Streptophyta > Magnoliopsida > Fagales > Juglandaceae > Pterocarya > Pterocarya stenoptera. The sequence continues at coordinate 266,970 of QEOT01004512.1, forward strand.
TCCAAGTATGCCTTCTTTCAAACCCACAGCATCCTTCCGTTTTACTAGATGATCCAATGTCTCGAGTACGTCTTTTATCTTTAGTTCTATCTCCCTGACAAAAGGATTAAGAGAAGTAGAGATAGTTTTTCGTACCTTAGTTGCAATAGTTTGAAATTCAGCATCCAACTTGCATCGCAAGACTTCGGTATGAATCTCATCCAGGATATCTTCTGCATTATAGACGGCATCTTTCAACTCATCAAGCCACTTTTTCACCATAGGTTTTGTGAATTGCATTTCCTCTGCATCTTCGAGCACTACATTCACAGATAGCAATTCTATCTCTAGCCTCTTTAAGAGTCCAACGTCAAGTTTTCGACTTCGAAAGAAGTCAATGAACTCATGGGAAGCAACTCTTTCAAAGAATACTTGGAGGAAGGGGGAGAGAAGTAGGCCTGCAACCTCAGCCATGTTTTCTTGGTTGAAACAGTAGAACTAAAAGGAAATGAAAGAAGGAAGAGATCACAAACAACAGAGCAAAGACAGATGGTAAAGGTCTCTTCTTTCTTGTGACTGAACAAAGGAATCGAACAACAAAGAAAGTAGAGGAATCAAGCTTTCTTGTTTGTTTCTTTGTTTCTTTGTTTTTTTAATGTTACCTTACGGCCTACGAAACCTAGTTTGTGGTTCTAATTTCTCCAACAAGATTAGCTTTTCCCAGTAGCTGAGGATATTTATTTCTTTCCCTAGGCTTTTGGTTTACAGTGACTGGTGGGCCGGTGGCAGCAGTATTTGTAAAATAATGAAAACCGAATATAGATTAATCCAGAGAGGCCAACCTGCCTTTCCGATATACATCCTTTGATTTAAATAATACACCAGTGAATGTGTGGTTACAGCTTTTACAAGTTAAACATGGAAAGAAAATTACAGCTTTACATGGAAATAAAGCTTTACATGGAAATAAAACAGATTGATAGGATCAGAGAGATGGTAATGGATACAAGAGAATATCAAGGAATTGATGGAGTAAAATCTGGGATTTGAATATGTTCTGCACTTTCGGGATTTCCATTTGTAGCTGCTGCTTTGACAGACTCATTAATGTTTGCTGCATTCTTGGCTGTTTCAATGGGATTTGGTCTAACACCCCCCCTCAAATTAATGGGGATAATGATCACCACTAATTTGGACCGAAGAAAAGTAAATCTTGGAGACGTTTGACCCTTTGTGAATATGTCACCAATTTGGTCTGCAGTAGAAATATGCTTTACTTGGACATCTTTATTGAGGACTTTCTCATGGATGAAGTGATAATCAACTTCAACGTGCTTTGTTCTAGCGTGAAATACCGGATTTGATGCTAAAGCAATGGCACCAATATTATCGCACCAAATTGTTGGAGTAGATGAAAGTTGAATGCCAAGTTCTTTCATGAGCATCCTTATCCAATATAGGTCAGCAGTTGCAATGGCGATGCTGCGGTACTCTGCTTCAGTGCTGCTTTTGGAGACTATGGGCTGCTTCTTTGCTGTCCAAGTGATGAGGTTGGGGCCAAGGAATATTCCATAACCAGTTGTGCTTCGTCGGTCATCCGGATTGCCCGCCCAATCAGAATCACAATAAGCATTGAGATTAATATCACCAGAGGAGTAATAAAGACCGTAATCAACTGTACCTTTGAGATAACGAAGCACACGTTTTGCTGCAATCCAATGAGGCTCACGGGGACTGTGCATGAACTGACACAGTTGGTTGACAGCATATGCAATATCAGGACGGGATATTGTACAATACTGAAGCGCTCCAATTACACGGCGATATTCAGTTGGATCCATCAAGGGATCACCCTCTTCTGATGAAAGTTTGGGCCCTGCTGTGGTTGGACAATTTAAGGGTTTTGCACCTACCATTTTGGTGCTTTCAAGTAGGTCGGTAATGTATCTTGTTTGACGAAGATGGAGCCCATCTTTGTTACGGGTTGCCTGGACACCTAGGAAGAAGCTGAGTTCACCCAAGTCTTTAACAAGAAATGATTCTTTAAGAGACAAAATAAATGAGTCAATGGCAGTCTTGCTTGAACCAGTGACAAGGATGTCATCCACATAAATCAGGACATATAATTTCACAGAATCATTTGTATATATAAACAAGGAATAATCAGCATTAGATTCAACAAAACCATATTCCAAAAGAGATTGAGAGAGACGGCGAAACCAAGCACGCGGTGCTTGTTTCAGACCATATATTGACTTGTGTAATCGACAGACATGATCTGGAAAATTCTCATCAATGAATCCTTTAGGTTGTTCCATAAAAACCTCTTCGTCCAAAAAGCCATGCAGAAAAGCATTGGAAATATCTAGTTGATGAATATTCCAATTAAATGATACGGCTAAGGCTAGAATCATTCGGACAGTGGTGTGTTTCACCACTGGGGAAAAGGTTTCCCCATAATCAATCCCATATTGTTGATCAAAACCTTTTGCAACGAGACGCGCTTTATAGCGCTCAATACTTCCATCGGATAGTCGTTTAAGCTTAAAAACCCATTTATTCCGAACTATATGCTTACCAGGTGGACGAGGACAGAGTGACCAAGTTCCATTCACCATTAATGCATCAAATTCCAGACCCATCGCAGCTCGCCACTCTGGAGAAGTCACAGCTTGTGCGTAGGTGGATGGTTCAGGCTTGGTGACCACCGTTGTTAGTACCTGCAATGGGTAGCGTGTGGAGTAAACGGTGAAGTGTGGAAACTGTTTGGGTTTAGAGTTGCCGGTCATAGATCGAGTAGTGACTCTGTTTTCGGTGTGGGTGGGTAGAGACGGAAGGTTTTCGTTGTGTGTTGGCTGGGTTTGAAGGTGGGTTTCGGTATGGGTTTCATGCGAGATTGAAGTCTGGGTTTCATGGAGGATTGAAGGTGAGGTTTCATGCTGGATTGAATGGGTTTCATGCTGGATTGAAGGCAGAATGGGTTCGGTTTGATTATCTTGAGAGAGAGGAGGCAGAGATTGCGTGTTAGGTGGAGATCCAAGTGGAGATGCAATAGCCGATGGTGGGATAAAAGGATTTGAGAGAGATATTTCAGGAAGAGGCATACCTGAGGAGGCTTCACTCCGCGTGACACTTGATGAAAGGACCCCAAATTTAGCAGGAAAATGTGCTTCATTGAAAACGACATGTCGTGATAAATACACACGGCCAGACATATAGTCTAGACATCTATATCCTCTTTGTTGGCTAGCATAGCCGAGAAAAATGCACTCTTTACTGCGAAAAGAGAGTTTGTGGTTTTCATATGGTCTGAGTAAAGGAAAGCAGGCAGATCCAAATATTTTTAAATGAGAATATTTTGGAATTTTTTTGTGAAGCATGTAAAAAGGAGTTAGGTTGTTTAACACTCTTGTTGGAAGTCTGTTTATGAGGTACACAGATGTAAGAAAAGCATCAGCCCAATAAGTATTGGGTAGGTGAGATCGAGCAAGAAGAGTTAACCCGGTTTCAACGATATGGCGATATTTTCGCTCGGCAATCCCATTTTGTTGAGAAGTGTGAGGACATGTTAAGCGATGAAAAATGCCATTTTCTTGTAAGAAAATTTTAAAGGTTGTGGAAAGAAATTCGCCTCCATTGTCAGTTTGGAGTTGTTGAATTTTACTAGAGAAGACGTTTTCCACAAGTGCTTTAAATTTTGTAAAAACACCAAACACCTCATGTTTAGATTTAATGGGATATAGCCACGTAAAACGGGAAAATCATCAATAAAGAGAACATAGTACTTGACCCCACCAACCGAATACACAGGAGAAGTCCATACATCTGAATGAATAAGAGCTAAATGTCGAGAAGATTGACGAGTTGAATCATTAAATGGTAATTGTTTTTATTTCCCCAAAGGACAAGATGAACAAAAATTAGATTTATTTGAATTAGAAACATCTAAATATTTTGAACGAAACAAATGATTTAACACAAATTGAGACGGGTGGCCTAATCGATCATGCCACATGTCGAGAGTGGTGGACACACCGACATTGGCCATAAAACATGAAATTTTATTTGAAGAAGTTTTATTTTCTGCTATGGGATAGAGTCCATTCTCAACTTGCCCCTGGAGTAGAAGTCGCCCCGTGTTGTTCTCCTTCACAGAAAAATCACTTCCAGTTAGAACAAAATAGCAATCATTGTCTAAGCAAAAACGATTGATAGAGATTAAATTTGAAGATGCATTTGGACAATGAAGGACATTAGAGAGATTGAAATTTGAATTTGCTGTTTTGAGAGATGAGGTACCCATATTTTTAATCACCAAACCTGAGCCATTTCCAACGGTTATAGTGTCTCCTCCTTCATAGGGCTGTGAAGAGGTGAGATTTGCTGTGTTACTGGTTATATGGGCATTGGCCCCACTATCAGCATACCACACCTGTTGAGCATAAGAGTTGTTGCCTTCAGCAGCCATTGCAGCAAGATCTGGTGGTGGTAGGCGACCTTGGTAGGTGAAATCAAACCGGTGATAACAATCAAGGGCTTTGTGGCCTTTTTTGTCACAAATTTGACAAATGGGCCGGTTATCACCTGTTGGTGCAGCATTGGGCCTATTATTGGACGAGCCCACGTGAGGGGGTGGGCGATTTGTGGATCGGTTCTGTGAGAAGCCCAGCCCGGTAGGTTTCTTTAGGGATCCAGGCTTCGGATGAGATGCAGTGAAGGCAAAATTAGTCTCGGCAGTTACAGAGGAAGGAGGCGCCTCCATTAACGTCTCAAAGTTGAGCAGCTCAGTCTGGAATTCATCAATGGGCAGATCCTGATCTCTGGTTGCAAAAGTATAAGAAGTCACAAATGGCATGAAATGCGGTTTGAGGCCACTCAAGAGATAGGTGATCAGATCTTGTTCTTCGACTGGTTTGCCAGCGGCAGCGAGTTGATTAGAAAGAAGTTTGGCTTCTTCAATATATGAAAGGCAGGATTTATTTCCTTGTGATATTGTTTGAAGTTGCCGTTTGAGGAAGGCAATTCTGGAACGCGAGGTAGATGAAAATCGGGCTTGGAGAGAGTCCCATACCTGTTTCGAGGTCTCCAAATTAAGAACGGTGGAAACTAGCTTTTCCACAATTGAGGCATATAGCCAACTGAGAACACTGTTATCTTGTTTAGACCAACATGTATATTCGGGATTGAGTGTGTTATCTGGGAGAGTCTTGGTTGGAGCAAGGTTGGTTCCATCAACAAGACCAACCATGTCATGACTCTTCAAAAAAACAAGGAATTGGATTCTCCAGGTAAGGTAATTGGAACCATCCCATTTGGGAAACTGGGGAGTAGTTTGGGAAGAAGCCATTGCTGTTTGTAGAAAGGTGCGGAAGCGAATTGTGTAGGATCTGTTGGCGTTAGCCTTAGAGGCCTGATACCATGTAAAATAATGAAAACCGAATATAGATTAATCCAGAGAGGCCAACCTGCCTTTCCGATATACATCCTTTGATTTAAATAATACACCAGTGAATGTGTGGTTACAGCTTTTACAAGTTAAACATGGAAAGAAAATTACAGCTTTACATGGAAATAAAGCTTTACATGGAAATAAAACAGATTGATAGGATCAGAGAGATGGTAATGGATACAAGAGAATATCAAGGAATTGATGGAGTAAAATCTGGGATTTGAATATGTGCTGCACTTTCGGGATTTCCATTTGTAGCTGCTGCTTTGACAGACTCATTAATGTTTGCTGCATTCTTGGCTGTTTCAATGGGATTTGGTCTAACAGTATTGCCCTCTGTAATGTGATGAATTTTTGACTTTTCTATATCTGTAATGAATCATAACTGCAACAAGTAACGTATTTAATACCATGAAAATGATAGAAAGTGATAGAACACCCACTCATCGAAAATCACCACTTCTTAATATAATAATATTTGAAAAAATATTATTTTGTTAAGTGGTTGTATAAAAATTGTAGGTAAATTGGTGTTTTATCATTTCTCTGGCTTCCAATGGTTGCAATGGGCACCCACGGGAGATAATGTGGCTCCGCAGCCACTTGAGAGATCCACCCTGGCTGGCGAGATCGAGGGGGCTGGCTCTCTTGAAGATGAATGACAATTCTATTGATATTGAAATGCCAATAAAGTCATTGAACATAGACAGACGGAAAAAACATTTTGATTGAAAATGACGAACGTGACCAATTGAGTAATTTATCCAACGCTATTGGCTACAATGTCATTATCTCAGCCTCTGAAAGTTCACAAAAAAAAAAAGTTTAATACCATGAATTCAATCTTTTTACCAAAGTATTGGTCCCAAAATATAATCATTCTTATAACACCTCAGTCTTGGAGGTCCAAAGAGTTAGCTTATGTCACCTAAAATATCTCTATAACACAGTTATATATACTCCAAAGATTCCATAAAATATAAATAAAGAAAGACCTCAACATAACAAACTAAAAATCTCCATAAAAACTCAAAAATATCCATGTCTCAAAATACTCAAATCCCATAAACTAACAAATCTACTGAATATGTATCTTCAATAATTATTTGTACCCTTTGACATTTATTCATCTACGATCATCTAATCTTTCTCAAGCTTCCTACTCTTGATTTCCAACTGAACCATCAAGATTATCTGAAAAATATTGTGGAGATAAGGGATGAGTTATCAACAACTTAGTAAGCAGAAAACATATACTATATGTAAATATGAGCATTTACAGAGTTTAGAATGCAGAACAAAACATGTTTAGTTTCAAAATGAAAAATTATAACATCTTATCAAAAATATCAAAGCGAACATTTGGAATATTCTTATTCAAAAGTATCATTTGGCATAGTATAACTGAGCATCATCATCATCAGAGCATCATATGATCAGAACAAAAATCATGTTTGACCCCCGTGGTAGGATTGTGCATCTGCGGATAGCCAAGAAGCACATATATATATATATATTTATACTGTCGTGAACCCTAGTAGGGTAGAATCGTGCATGGCGTAGAAAGAGGTGTGGAGACGTGCATGGTGTGAATTCAGATCTTTGGATTTTTTTTTTTATAGGATTGGGTTTTCGGGCCCATTTCAAAGTATTTGGGCCCACGTCTTGGATAGTGTATGGAACTAATAAATGGGTTGGGCTAATTAGCATAATCCTAATATTCTCTTTTGTTTGACCGTATTTCCATAGGTCGATTATTTAACCAACACTAATGGATCTCGACTCAATTTCTACAATAATTCAACTTGTCTCATAAATTTTTCGGCCCATAAAAAGATTTCACCTAATAACAAAAATATTTAATGATTTTAACTTAATTAACAAGCTCAATGCAAATTTGATATCTGCTAAAATAAAATTTAGGACCATAGTCTAATCCAAAATTACTCATTAATTTTAAGTGGACTTTTCATACGTATAAACACAAAAGCTTTTAGTACTCGAGCTTCGTACTGGTTGTTACAATTCTTTTCTCTACACTTTTTTTTCCTTCTCTTTGTTTGTGGCCAAATATGGCAGAAATATCACATGGGATGATGATGTTGAGATGATCAAAGCGACCATTAAAATAAAGTGCAAGTTGCCCAATCTGGTATCACTTCTAAATCACTTGATTAACGTGATCCAAATCCCTGGAGATGATATTTTTAACTTTTTTTATGTTAGAAAGAATGTGACAAGTTCCATGTGACCGTAGAATCAAGTTCTAAGGCTTCCCTACATGGCATTAAAAGTTTCTCTATTCTCAATTGACAATTTCATCCTTTTATTGCCTACAAGAGTGCTAGAAATCTAGTCTCTCCTAGTCAGAGATTACAAAGATAAACAAAATAATGGGAACTGTATAGGACAGCAGCTGATGATCAGATTGGACTGGTTCTCGCAATTATTTCCGCAAGAGCCAAAGGCGGCCTCCACCAAAATCCCCCACACTCATGTTTCAACGAGCCCCTAAAGTATTATTTCGATTGCCAAATTACCTTGATGGAAACCTTCTTTCTTCCATTCTCTTGCTGCAAGAGCCACTAAATCATTAGCTCCAACCAAATATTGGTTAGTAATTTCATAACTCAAAAAGAAAACGTGAACACACTTTGGCATGGATGCTTTGTATAAGGAGGAAGAGTCAATGTGATCCAATTGGTAGAGATGCTAAAACTCTGGGAAATCATTGCAGAAACACAATTTTAAACTGTTTCAATAAAATATAAATTATAGAAAGGAATGATGGATCATAATATTTCAACTTGCCTTGCTTTACCTCAAAATTTCGAAAATGTTTGATACCATGTAATGATGAGACCCTAGAGGGAGAAGAAGGGTCGAAGCTCTAGAAGAGGAAGACTATTCTGGAAGGTCTGAAGGAAAAAGTTTTGAAATATGCAATTTTTACTTGGTCAATAATAGTCCGCTCATTACAAGTAAAATGGAAAAGTAAAGTATTTATACTACGTACAAATAAACACTAGTTTACATGACACGTGTATTAAGATATACATAAAATATATATGTGATAAATACTTATAGAAGGTGTTACAAGGACAACTACATTAAAAAGGCACTCATGTGAAAGCATAACGGCATGGACACATGATAGCTTCTAAAAACCTCAAAAAATGTATGATACCAAAAATGAAAAAGGCATTCACCTTTCCATATGCACCAAGAAACTGAATACGTACCTTCTCTTACTTTTTTATAACTAGTTGATATCAATAAGATTTTTTTTATAAGTTGATATCAATATAAATTAAAATTAAAATTAAAACTAAAAAAATAGTGTTTACTTTCTCTTACTTTACCAGTCAGCAAGTCATTTTTCACCTTTGAACAAACTAAAAAGCCAACCTAAATCCAATTGAAAATGAATTATTGAGAAAAAATAATTATGTATAAATCCAAAAATAAAAAATAAAAATGAACTATTGAGGTAAAAGTAAATATTAGAAGGGACATTAGAAAAAAGACATCATGCAATACTTCAACTATCAAATAAATATACAAAGTCTGAAATTACTTGCTATAAACTACGTACTCCATGTGAAACTTAAAGCACACCTGAATTTTTTCAGCCCTGCATATGGAAAGCAAAGTGTATGCTAGTTATAACCTTGTCTCTACAAGCACAACATAACAGAATTCGAAAACAAAGTCTACTAGTATTGTAGTGAGCCTTAACAATTCGAATTTAGAGAAATATGTTGTGAAAAACACACACCAACAATGACAAACAAATAAAAAAAACAATGATCAAGCAATCACATGACACACAATTTACATGATCCCGCAACGTGCCTACGTCCACAGAGCTGCAGAGTTTTATTAATTCATAGGAGATTACAATCACATAATCTCAACTCACTCACTCTAGGGCTTTTTCTCTCTCACAATATGCACTCGCACTTTGCCTCTCTTTGTTCACTATGAAACTGTTGAAAATGTATACAAGAGATCAAAAATTACATATTTATAGAAAACAACACTAGAAACCCTAGTTGAAAAAAAAATGCATCCTTCGCTCGAGCACGTCTCGAGCGAACAACTAATGAACATTGACTCGAGCGGTGTGTCGAGCACAACTCGAGTGTATTGTTAGAGCCCACTGTCACGTGAAACTCGAGAGAACTCACATGTTGAGCTTCGCTTGAGCCCACTGTCCAGCGCACCTCCAGCAAACTCACGGGTTGAGCTTTGCTCGAACGCCAGGTCGAACGACAGTTGAGCGAACTCATAGGTTGCACCTTCTCTGCAAACGAACCAGGCTCCACATGCAACCCAACAAAATATTGGGAAATTGAGAAAATGATTAGTTTCCTTATTAACTTAGAAAATAAGTAATATTATATATAATCAAATAATGAACATGACATTGGATATTACACAAAAGATGACACAACATTAATGGACTTTGCATAGCAAAAAACATTCAAAGGCCATTGATAAACTTGTATGAGGGTCAGCCAACCCAAACAGAATTATGTATGTTTTTGCCTTTTTCAAACTTAAGTCAATAAAAACTGTGTTTGGTTGGCACACGAACTCCTTATCAAAAATTTCCAATGGAAGATGTAGGATATTAATAACAAGAGGACCAACTTGTTCATGAAAACTAAGGCTTGGAAAAATCTAAAAAAAACATGCATCTAGTTAACACTACATTTTCCTTATTTCTAATCCACAAACACATATTGAACCAGCTCCTACTTTATTTCTGGTCTAGTTTTATAGCCTAAATATCCAAACAACAGTTACTGGAGTCTTGTTGAGTCTAAATTGATGACGTGGTAGGGCAAGTTTTTTCTTTGCTAGGGTTTGCGTTTGTTTTGTGCATGTGCGATAAGGTTCAGCCTTGCCAACGCTGTTTTTGCCCTCCGGTGGCCCTTATTGCCAGCGGGATTGCGATGGAATCTGTCAAGGATGGATCTGGGGAATTGGGAGGGGTTAGCGGTATTGGTTTGGTGGTGAAGGAGGTGTCTAAGGGATCAGGGGGTGATCGACGTACATTCATGCAAGCACTTCAAAGGCCATTGTCAGTTGCTAAATTTTGGCTCCCTTTACGGAAGTTGGAATAGATCAATGGGGAATTGGGTTTTGTATTCTCTAATGTTGAAATGGATAGGGTGGCTAAAGATCTCAAATTTGCTTTGGTGCAAAAGTTTTTATCATCGAGGTCGTCGATTGATGTGTTGAGGCGTCATATTATCAAGACATGGGGTTTTACTAAAGTTCTGATGATTAGCTTTATGGGTGAGTTTCATGTGCTACTTCATTTGGCCAACGAGAATGATTTTTTGCATGCTTGGGTGAGAGAAGGAAGGGTAGTGGCTAGTTGCCAATTTCGGTTGTTTAATTGGTCGTTGGATTTTGACGTTAAGAAGGAGCCGTCCATTGCCCCTCAATGGATGTTCTTACCTGGGCTGCCGTTACACTTGTATAGAATGGATTGCTTACAGGTTTTAGCATCTCAATTTGGCAAACTTTTGGGTACTGATAATGCAATGTTGTACTGTATAAGGGCCATGGGGGCGAGGCTGTGTGTGGAGGTTGATTTGCAAGATGAGCTGATTTATAGTTTTCCGCTGGTGATCAGTCAAAAGAATCATTTGTGGCAAGAAGTTTTTTATGAAAAGAGAGGTTTTTATTGTTCGAAGTGTTTTCGACAAGGAAATACTGCAGTGGTTTGTAGAGCTGATGACAAGGAGAAGGCTAAACCAGTGAGAATTGAGGGGCCAAGGGTGTCAAGTAAAGATGGTGATAATAATGTCTGGATGGAGATCGGTCGTAGAAGGAAAACATAATGCAATTGTGCATGAGGACAACGGTGAGACGCAGGAATTGTTCAATGTTCCTCAAGGGGGGACTATAGGCAATCCATGCATTGAAAAACAAAATGGGGGTGGTACGATTGGTGAGGAGGATTTGGAGAGAGTAGTGATTGAGGAGGCTAAGGTAGGGATGTCCTTGAGGGAGGGGGAGGTGAGTATTCTAGATGTTCAAGCTAGGGTTATTGACGAATGTGGGGTGAAGGATATGAATCAATTAGAGTTCTTAGGGGTGCAAGATAGAGTTGACGTAGGCAGTGGGGATGGTTGTGTGCTTGTATTGGAGGAGGGGGATGATAATGCTGAATAGATGAGGGTGTTGAAAGGAGTAATAGGTTTGAGGTGTTATCGGAAGGGGATTGCGATGCTGTGCTGGATTCCCAGAAGGATTATGGGTCTGACTTGGGAGCTCAAAGCTTGCCATGTGATTCTGGATTGGGTGGTGCTAAAGATTCAGTGTTAAGGAAGTCATGAAGGGCAAAGACCTAACTCAAAAATTGAATTTATGATTAATAAAATATTAGTGTGGAATATTCGAGGTTTGGGTACATCGAAAAGGAGGTTGAGAAAGTTGGTTCGAAATATGACTTTAACATTTGGTGATCTCGGAGCTGTTCCAATTTGTGGATAAATTGCAACGTTGGTCTCTTTCTATTAATTTTACTAAGTTCTGTTCTAATATGGATGTTGGTGGTAAGGTATGGGAGTGTTGGAAAGAGAACGTGGAATTGGATATTGTTGGGGTTACTAATCAGTCCTTTACTGGGTTATCTTCTGATAATGGTGTCTCTTTGTTAGGGGCTTTTGTTTATGCTAAGTGTGTTCAGATTGAACATAAAGAATCATGGGAGCATTTGTACAGTATTTCGATTATGGGAGTCCCATGGGTGGTGTTAGGAGATTTTAACATCATTCGTTCAGATGAGGAGCTTGTTGGTGGGAGGCTGAGGTCAATTAGCGCTATGGAGGATTTCAATCAATGTATTAATAGATGTGGGCTTGTTGATTTCAAGCTGGAAGGGCGTCAACTATCATGGTGCAATGGTTAGCTTGGTATGGCCAGAAGTTGGGCTAGGCTTGATCGTGTTCTTGTGAATAATGTGTTCATTTCCAAGTTCGCCGAGGCTATTGTGCAACTTTTATGTCGATGCACTTCGGATCATTCGCCAATACTATTGCAGCTCTCTTTGAGTTTTGTGAGGTATGGACCGGCTCCATTTCAGTTTCAAAAAATGTGGGCATCACATGTGGATTTTCTTAAGGTGGTGGAAACCTCTGGCTCTTTCTTAAGGTTAATAGATAAGCAAAGACTAAGTAAATGAAACCTTTGGCTCTTTCTCACTTGCAGCTCTTGCAGGGGAGGAGTTAATCTTCTAACCGATCAGTTGTTTCTCTCCAAAAAAACAGCGCTCCAATGACTGAGTCCCACGTAGGCGTTTTCACTAATTGTAGGATGTGCCCCCACTGCAAGGGATCACGCACACCCTCCCTAATCTCATCCCCTTCCTCTCGCCCCTCAACTTCTCACTATGAATCCACCATTTTCCCATCGGCTCTGCTCTCTCTAAGTTCTCCTCTGCCGATCTCGGAGACTTTGAAGTCAATGTTGTCTTGGAGTGGAAAAGCTTGCTTCAACGAGAATTGGCTTGTCTAGGTAAAAATAGCCAAATTACTATGTGATTGTCAGCAAATTCTGCTATGAAATTGTGTGCATTGAAGATTTTTCTGGACTTTTTATGTGAAGTTGTTAGGATTTGGTTATTGAAAATAAAAGTAAGCTTAAGCTTGGTTTACCTCAATTTGATTCTAAAAGTGTTTTTAAAGTTTTATTTTGTTTATTGAGTTTTTCTCAATCGTTTAATTTTGCTGTGGAATTTGACTAGAAACTCTAAATTATGTCTGCTAGGGCCGAAACAGTAAATCAAGATTGTGGAAAGAAACAACAGAAAGGGGGGGCAGAGAGAGTGGAGAGCGAGAGGAAGGGGATGAGATCAAGGAGGGTGGAGAGAGTTTCGACAAACAACAAGAATTTGAGGGCAATTTCATATGGCTAGACTGCGGTGCTGGAACATACAAGGCCGCGCGGCTTAGGCGACGCGTGCGGGCTAACGGCGGCATTAGCTGCCTGAGATTGGAGGGGGACAGTCGCGGGCAGCTGAGGAACCGATTCGGCCAGGCGGTGACAACCACAGCGGCGCGCGGTGGTGGTTGGGAGGAGTGGCTGAAATCGCATGGTGAGAGGGAGAAAGAGGCTGGGTCGCGCGGCAGGGAGCAAGGGAGAAGAAGGAAAAGGAAGAAAAAATAAATAAAAAGAGAAAACGAAAAGGGAAGGGAAAAAGAAGAGATTCAGTCTTTTCATCTTGGGGTCTTGAAACTGATCCCATGAAAAGGATATTAAAACTGCAAACTAAATAAAATAATTCAAACGCAGTGAAAGACTTAAATAAAACAATACTAATTTTAAAACTAAAAAATAAACCAATTTAAATTAAAGATCACTTTAAATGCAAAACAATAAATAATATTAAGAAAGCACATTAAAACTAATTTTCACAACTTAAAACAATATAAAATAATATTTCAAAACTGTGTTAATTTTAAAACAAAAGAATCAATCTTGAAATTAATTAAAATAATCATTCATTAAAAATACACTAAAATACGGGGTGTTACAAAAAATGTCAGAAGTGCCAAGAGTTCTCCCCGATACCATATTACCCACCAAAAGAGTTGTCATCAATCACGTCACCATGACCGTTTGTACAATGGAGCGTCGAACTGGTCTACCCTTTCCCTCGGGCAAAAGGGATAAAATTTGTAGTAGTGGCTGTGAACTACTTCACTAAGTGGGTGAAAGCTGAGGCCTTGGCGACGATAACAACAAGCAATATTACTCGGTTCTTGTGGAAGATGGTCTTGTGCAGATTCAACATTCCTCATTTTATCATATCAGACAATAGGAGGCAATAGTTCGACTCAGACCATTGTTGTGACTGGTGCAAGGATCTGGGTATCAAGTTCAGGTATTCCTCCCTAGGGCACCCACAGTTCAATGGGCAAGTTGAGGTGACCAACAAGACACTATTCAAGGATCCTTAAGAAAAAGCTCAACAACAAGAAGGGAACATGGGCAGAAGAATTCCCAGGGATATTGTCGGCTTACCAGACCAAGGTCAAGACCCCAACTGGCAAGACCCCTTCGTCCTCACCTCTGGACACGAGGCAGTAGCACCTGTTGAAATAGGAATGCCCACCTACAGAATCCAGCACTTTAATCAAGACTCTAATAATGAGAGATTAGAGGTAGAGCTCGACTTGTTGCAAGAAAGAAGGTTAGAAGCAGAGGTAAGGACGATAGTTAATAAAAGAAGGGTCGAACATTGCTTCAATCAGCGAGTCCAGTCGAGATCTTTAAAAGTCAGAGACCTAGTGCTAAGGCAGGTCTGGACAACCACTAGGGACGAAGGAAAGCTAGGACCAAGATGGGAGGGCCTTTACATAGTCATGGCCAACAACCACTCGAGCTCGAATAGGCTCAAAGCACAAGGGAAGGACCTACCACACCCATGGAATGCCGAACACTTGCAGAAGTTCGTTTGTTAAAAGTGTAAGCTACATTTATTTCAATAATGTGTAAACAATAAATGAGATGATGATTGTCCTCCAAGAGTGTGTTCTGTTCTATTAAGATTACAAGACTTAGGGTGAGTCCAGTCTAACGTACTGCTCGACCTCCCTCCTAACTTCTAGAGCCAACAAGGCGAGTCCAACCTGACATACTACTCTACCTCCCTCAAAGTTTAAAAGGCTTAGGGCGAGTCCAGTCTAAAGTACTGCTGAACCGCCTCGTAACTTTGAGGGCCAACGAGGTGAGTCCAGCCTGGCATACTGCTCGACCTCCCTCAAAGTTTACAAGGCTTAGGGCTAGTCCAATCTAACGTACTGCTCGACCCTCTCGCAAATGCAAGGGCCAATGAGGCGAGTCCAATTCGACCTCCCTCAAAGTTTACAAGGCTTAAGGTGAGTCTAGTCTAGCATACTGCTCGACCCCCCTTACAACTGCGAGGGCCAACGAGGAGAGTCCAGTCTGACGTACTGCTCGACCTCTCTCAAAGTTTATAAGGCTTAGGGCAAGTCCAGTCATACATACTGCTCGACCCATTTTCCAAACATGAGGGTCAATGAGGTGAGTCCAGTCTGACGTACTGCTCGACCTTCATCCAGTTTATAAGACCACATGGAGAGTCCAGTTTGGAAATTTGGAAGGCAAGGCCCTCGAACTTATAAATCCTACCAATAGTTCGAGTCTTATGAGTCTAACCATCAAGCTTACAAGTTCACAAGTTTAGTTTACGAGTCTACGAGGTGAGTCTGGTCTTACAAACTGCCCAACCTCCCCAATGTCGTTCTGATTATCTTGCATCTAAAGTCAGGTTATTGGTGACGATTAATCCTAGTTTTTTTAGACATCGCAAAAGTAAAGAATATGAAACAAGGAGAGGCTAAGGCCCCGTTTGGAACTTGAACTGAATTGAGATCAACTCAATTCGGTCTGATTTTAAGCTGAGTCTAATATCCGAACACTCAACTCTCAAATCACTAAACTCATATCAACTTAAAACCTCTTTACACGTCGGACCATAAACCTTTTTAGCTCAACACCTCTTTACACGGGGGATCTACAACCTTTTTCAACTTTCCATAAATAATACATCTAAACTCATCTTAACATCCAAATGCATCTAAAATCATGTTAAGTGGGCCCCACAAAACTCACTTCACCATCTCAACTCATTACTATTCATAAAGAACTCAACTCAACTCAATATAGCTCAACAATCAAACGGGGCCTAAGTGTTATTAACATACATGGCGCAAAAAGCACAAACAAATACAAAGTATAAAGGAAAAATATCTATGGTACACTAAGGCCCCGTTTGTTTACACAAAACCACTATCTCATCTCATCTCATCTAATCTCAATCATTACAACTTTTTCAAATTCCCATACAAAAATATAATAAATAATTCAATTTTTTCAAATCCCAACATAAAAATAATACTAAAAAATATATTCTATTAATTTTTTATTTAACTACTATTCAAAACATCTCTTCTCATCTCATCTGAACTGTGTATCCAAGCGGGGCCTAAAGGCTACAAAATCAGCCAGCGGGGTCATTTGGAAAGGTGTCAGGCATCAAATTCAAGCCTATAGAGCTGCGATGCTCTAGCACCAGTGGGTTTGGTTGTAAGGTCGCCAGGTCAAGAGACCTTAAGCTGCTCTGCGGATTCTCTAGCATGTGATCCCGCATCCTCTTCAAACCCTCTATGTAACAGTATGACCAGGCCTGGTCCCAGGCGAATGGCGCCTACCTCAATTGGGTATCCAAGCAAGGGACCACTTCATTCACCTGCACCAAGTCATTCTGCAACTTGTTGACAATGACGTTGCTAGCAGCTAGCCGATGCTCTACCTCGGCTAGTTTGGCTACAGCCTCTTCCGCCCAGGTCTTCTCTTGTAGTTCAGTGGCATGGCAGAGAGCAACCTCGACCTCTAAGTCCTTAAATTGCTGAAACTTGGACTTGAGAGACTTTTTTTTTCTTCTTTAGGGAGTCAGATAGGGACTCGTACTCCCTATTAAGCCAATTATACTACTAGGTGTCAGAGTCACATTGCTTCCTCAACTAAGTTCTCCTCCTACAACTTCTCTAGCTCCACCGCCTAGATGCCCAGAGATTCTTGCAGGGTCTCCCACGCCTGCCCTTGAAGCACAGCCTCAAGCTTGTGCTGCCCAACCTCCTCCCATGATTTGGCGAGGCGAGATTAGCTTTGAGTGCAGCCTTTTGGTAATGAAGCTGGGCCATCCTTTTTCTCCTCCGACGACGATTGATTTCGGCCTTGACAAGGGCCTCCTCCAACTTCTCCTTCTCCTCCCTCTCCCACATGGTGTGTCGCAAGGTTAAATTGGCTAAGGAACAGAGTGCCCGGTTCTCTTCCTCTAGAGCTCCCCGACCGTCCACAATGAAAACAACTAGTTGCTCTACCGCCTGTCACGAAATCAAAACGAGGTCAAAACACTTAAAGTGAACTTAAGGAAGAGAAAGTGAAGGTAATGCCATAGGATATACCTTGGAGAATAGGTCTCTAAGTGACCCGGCCATCTCTCGGATGGATTCCTCGCGCGCCCTCCCCAATCCCAATTGATTGGGAAGTGAAAGAGAATCTAGCATAGGACCCACCTGCTCTTCTAGGAGGGGCAGGTCTCTGCACCGCATCCAAGTTCCAACCTAGGCTCATCCAACACCACATCCACTACCTCTTCAGACGCCGACTCCTCTTGAGCACCACCTCCCTTTGGGCTGGAAGTGGGATTTGCTCTGGCACCCACCCCATATCTTCACTGGCAAGAGGTTTACTCTTGCTCAATCTTAACACTATAACCTCAACCTCAGGCGGGGTGGGCGAGAACTCAATAATCTCCACCAACCTCAAACTCAGGCGCCACAACTTGGTCTTCCCTAGTCTGAATTGACGCCGTCTCGACCTCAATCTCCAATTAGCAGGTAATACTTCATTAGCCCCCATCGAAACCATCCTGGCCCTGGATCCCAGTGTGTAACGATCCGATCCAATATTATTAGGGATAAGTTATGGATAATTTTATTTGGTCTAAATTAGGCTAATGGGCTAAGTGGAAATTGGCCCAAAAATTTATATGACAGGTTGTATTAGTTTTAGAGGTTGAGTCGAGACCTATAATTCACTAAAAATGCCCAAAACTCGTACTCCCAAGACCCGAGTCCCACACCCATTTCCGTTAAACCGTGAAAAACCAACTCAGTTTCTCCACCCCGTACGTCTCCACTCACATGCACATGCACGTCTCTTTTCCTCTAGGTTTCCTTTTGATTCTCAATCACCTAATTATATATATTAGGCTTATCCCTTCTGCGTGGAAAGAAAACTCCAAGCCACAAACCTCCCTTGAAGCCTTCCACTCCATATATGATGCTCCCCGTCTAGAGCACCCTGTGCCGACTTGCATGCCAAGAACCACCGTAGGATGACCCTTACACGTAAAACCTAATACCCCCACAGCCTATCGCACCGCAAACCACCATCACCCACGTTCCACCCCGGTGGCAAATCCACACTGCCTAGACCAGTGTGAGCCCAGCCGTTGAAAATCACCAATGACATACTCTGTTTTACTACACCAAAATAGAGAAAACCACTTCCCAATAGCCACCGTAGCACTTCCCTTTGTTCCAAGTTGTCCACCATTGCCAACCACCACAGAAGATGTCGGAGCACGATCTCGATACCAAAAACCGCTGACCAGCACGACCGTCAGCCACATGCTCCCCCTCCCTCTCAGTAAGCTCTATTGGAGGCCAAGTTCTTTACAGAAAATTACTGTCATCAAAAGGCCATATGCTTCGGCATCAAAAGGATTATCTGTAAAGCCTCTAGATGCCCTGAGAGCTCCTATCACTTTACCTTGATGATCTCTAATTATGACACCCACCTCCATTCTTCCCATTTCCACCCTCAATGCAGCATCCTAATTTGCCTTGAAGTATCCATGCCCAGGTTTTGACCACTTGACCACCCTCTGAGTTGCCTGCAGTTGATGGGAGACCTTGTTAGCTTCATGGAATAAGGTTACCTCCTCTTTAGCTTTTTGTGAGATGACAAAAGGGTGTTTAAAACCTTTGCCATGTAAAGTCTCATTTCTCCTTGCCCATATTCCCTTCATTGTGACTGTAACCTCCTCAATCTCACTGTCCTTAAGTTGTTTGAACAGCACAGACCACACATTAAAAAACAGGTCACTGTGGTGTGTCATTTTCTAGACCTTGATGCACCCGACTCCACACATCCCTAGCAGCTGGGCAACCCCATAGAGCATGGCCTAATGTCTCGGGTTCCAACTTGCATATTGGACAACTCGAGTCTTTTACTACTTTCCTTCTTTTTAGGTCAGCCAAAGTGGGAAGAGCCTCATTGCATGCTTTCCAAATAAACAATCTAATAGCAGGTGCCACCCTCATTTTCCATAAACTCTTCCGCATAGCTTTGTCCCTATTACTTCTAGAAGCTTCCCCATCCATTCCAGACTCCATTTTTCTCTGATAATGATATCCACTCTTAACCGTGTACTGACCATTTGTAGAAAATTGCCACACCAACCTGTCTTCCCTTCCACCCAAACTAAAAGGAATGGCTTTGATGGCTTCAATCTCTTGAGCTGTGAACATTTCCTGCAAGAGGTCTTCTTTCCAAATTTTTAAGCTTGGATCAATTAAATCACTTACTGAATTGCACCATACATCAATGTCTCTAGGGGAAATAATTTTATAGGCTGGAAGAGTTGGGATCCACCTGTCCTCCCAAATATTGATGTTATTTCCATTTCTCACCCTCCATAGTAAGCCTGTTTTCAGCAGTGACATCCCTGCATAAATGCTTCTCCATGCATAGGATGGTCCATAGCCCAGTTTTGCCTCTAAAACACCCACTTGGGAAAAGTATTTCTGTTTGTAAACTCTTGTGATCAAAGAGGTAGGGTCTAGCAGCATTCTCCAACTTTGCTTGAAAAGCATTGCAAGGTTGAAACTTCGAAAATCCCTGAAACTCAGGCCCCCTTTCTCCTTTGCAGAACTGAGTTGATCCCAAGTAATCCACTGTATTTTTGAACAATCTTCATTAAACCCCCACCAAAATTTCTTGAGTAATTGATTAAGTCTTCTAGTAATGGAAAAAGGCAATAGGAACACCCCCATAGTCTATGCTGGTATGGCTTGGAGAACTGCCTTAAGGAGAATCTCTTTCCCTGCTACTAAAATATGCTTTGTCTTCCAATTGACCACTCGAGCCCATGTTCTATCTATGAGAGAATGGAATGCAGCAATCTTTGCTCTCCCAACCATAGCATGTAGTCCCAAATATTTTTCTAAAGTCCCAATAGACTTAATCCCAGCTAAATGTAAAATCTGGTTTTGCACTCCTTGCTGTGTGTTCTTGCTAAAAAATTTGAAGAATTGTCTTTATTGAGAACTTGTCCTGATGCCTATTCATAAAGATCCAGTATCTTAAGTACTCTAGTTAGTTCCTCTGGTGTGGCTTGGCAGAAAAGTAGGTTATCATCTGCAAAGAATAAATGACTAACCTTTGTGGGGCCTCTCCCAATAGGAGCACTAATAAGATCACCATTCTCCTCAACTTTATTCAGTAATGTAGAGAGGACTTTAGTACACAAAATAAAAATGTAGGGAGAAAAGGGATCTCCTTGTCTAAGCCCCCTAGTTGGGCAGAAAATCTACTGAGGTTCACCATTTACCAGAATTGGGAGAAACCAATTTTTTTCGTCACATTTGCAACAAATACCCATTCAATCCTATCATAACCTTTGCTCATGTCTAATTTAAGTGCCATGAAGCCTTTTTTTTTCCTTTCATCCTTGTGTTCATAGAATGTAGGACCTCATAAGCAACTAATGTATTGTATGAAATAAGTCTCCTAGGAACAAAAGCGCTTTGGTTAACTGAGATTAGGCCAGGAAGGACACCTTTGAGTATGTTTGCCAGAGTTTTAGACACTATCTTATACAGGACATTACAAAGGCTTATGGGCCTGAAATCCGAAACCTTCTTAGGGTTCTTGACCTTAGGAATAAGGGAAATAAAGGTATCATTCACCTCATTAAAGGGGTCCCAAGATTCAAGACTTGAAGCACAAAACTACAAACCTCCCCACCCACCACATCCCAGTATTTTTTTATAAAAATGAGTAGGGAAACCATCGGTCTCAGGTGAGCCCATGGGATTCATCTGGAAAACAACAACTCTTACCTCCTCATCTGTAAATTCCTTCATAAGTATTGTGGCCATCTCAGCAGTTAATTTTGGACATAGAGCCTGCAAGCATTCTTCTACATTAGTAGGCAAAGAGGTAATGGCTCCTCTACTCTTCTTTGAAGTTTATGCAGCTGGGGCATGTGGGATCCATCTCCAGAGTCTTGCAAGTGGATAATACTAGCCAAATCTCTTGAGATGTCCCTATGGTCTTGCTGTGCATGTTTCTGTTTCCATGATAATAGGCCCCGTTTACAGTGTTCAAGTTTTGACCTTAGCCAGCCTGCCTTAGTGACTCGCCCAACCATCTTGCTCCATGCATCCCTCATGATCCCACCACATTCCTCCTTTAAGTCCCATGCAGCTTCTTATCTAAAAACCTTATTTCTCCTCCCTCTGCCATACTTAATATGTTGCAAGGACACATGTGGAGGAGAATGGTCGGATTTGACAGCAGCCATTGCATAGAAGACAATATCACTAAACATATCATTCCATGTTTTATTAGCCATAGCTAGCTCTATTGAGTTTCTCCCTAGTGAACCCTTTGCCCCACCTGTTATTCGACCATGTGAAAATCTGCCCTTGAGATTGAATGTCACAGAGTCCACAATGTTCAATAGCTCTTCTAAAACTTTCAATCTGTTTGTATGGTTTGATGGCACCCGCCATCTTTTCCTTTTAGTGAAGGATTTCATTGAAATCACGTGCACACAGCCAAGCTATAGGGGGGATAGGTTTAAGGATCTTGAGAAGCTCCCAACTACTACTTCTTTTTTCAGTTTCTGGGTGGCCATAGAAACCAGTGAACTGCCAAAACGGTTTGCCTCCACCTTCTTCAATTAGAGCATTTATGTGCCATCTCGAGTAGCTAGTTACCCTGACCTTCCAACCTTCCCTCCAAAGCATTGCAATTCCACCACTTGAACCCTATCTACAGCCAGACAACTATCAAATTTCAAATTCCTTCGCACCTCCTCCATTCTGTTACTATTGCACTTAGTTAAGCTTGGGCACTTCTCCTTAGTTAGTTTTCTAAAGACTCGAATTGTCTGAGGGTTCCCAAGCCCTCGACAATTCCAAATATAAAGACTCATTGGGTTTGGCAGGGCTGGACCCCAGCCACTGCCTTTGAAAATTGGTTCTCAATCTCTTCAACNTCTGGCCTTCCTTTTCCACTTGCTAGGTTTGGGATCTCCATTATTTCTAGCAGTGACAGAGGAGCAGACCATAGGATCTGTCAAAAAGGAAAAATTCTCCCTCAACTTATCGACCCACCCTTATCCAAAAGCACCTTAACATTTTCACTATTTGTTTGAGAAAAAATTTTTTGAGTGGGACTTTTCAACTCAGGCAGAGGAGGGTCATAACTACTCCAGTAGTTAGGGTCTTTAATATCAATCATGCTAGATTCATTTAGGGAGAGGTTTGGTTCCTTAATGGCAATCCCCCTCTCTGTACCCGCCTTACTCCTCTCCAAACTTCCATCATGGGAATGGCCAAGGTTGGAAGGTCCTGATGTAGTTTGGTTCCAACTGTTCACAGAGTCAGTATTTGGCTTAAACCCTGCAATGTTTTTTGTGTCAGTATTAAGATCCCCTCTTGCAGGTACCTCCTCTATTTCAGCTATTTTTTCCCTCTTCATACCTTGCTTACCCAAATCTCCTCCACCTCACTTTACCCTCTCCTCATCAGCTTGCTACCCTTTTGTACTGCTATGTGCAAAGGAGCCACCATACTTGCGACTATCAAACAGGTTGGTGTTCATTGGTTGTGCTCTTAGCCATGGTCCAAACTGCATGGTCTTTTGTCCATCATGAGGCTGGTCAAATCTTGGTCTAGAACATGTCCTCCCTTTATGGGATATAACTCCACAGTGGAAGCAAAACTTTTGAACCCTCTCTTATCTGAAAGATATCCAATACTGTTGTTCCTAAAAAGCCAACCACTTCCCCCTCAGTAGAGGCATATAAAGATCTACTACCACCCTTACACAAGGCACCTCCCCCACGCAGATCCATCAGACTCTGCATCCACCCTCAATACATGTCCAAGGCATGCTCCCACCTACTCCCCTATTTCTTCAGTCATCGCGGCCAGAGGTAGGTTGTGGCATTGAACCCAGAAAGGTTCATATCGAAAATGCAAGGCATTAACTGAAACTGTTTCATCTACCCCTTGTAGGACTAGTAGGTTCCTATCAAAAAACCAAGGTCTACCGTTGAGCACCTTGTCTTTATCTTGTGCTTGTTGGAACTCTATCAAGAAACATTGGTCACTAAGATCCTTGAAGCGCACCCAACCCTGGGTTCTCCAAACCTGAGACATTGTCACTCGGAAAGCTTTGTTGTTGACCCCTTTTTCAGACATGACCTTACCAATGATACAAAGCTTCCCCCATACACTTCCCACCTTAGTCCCCTTTAATTTTATTTGCATCATAGAGTTTTCTTCCTTTGACAGATAGAGACGGTCCCATCTCTTTGTTAAATCTTCCTCCACCATTTTCATGTAAAAGGCTCCCCCCAAAACTCATAGAACCAGTGAGACCAAACCATGTTTCAGAGAAACAATGGCACTAACCCTACTCAGTCTCGAGAGGTAAGAGAGGGACCTTGTAAAGCCCTTATTGCACCATTGTTTTGCTTTACTGAAAAGTATATACAAGTTTACAAGTCAACCCGTGAGTTATTTTCCTTTATGTGACTTGTATCAGACTTTCCAAAAAGCCCCTCCACTAAATACCATAATTACTTTTATGACCTTTAAATCATTATTGTGTAAACCTCCCGTAAATCCTCTTGCAGAAACTTTTTGGAGTAATTTTTTAATTGGACTTACCTTTTTGTGGGCTGATTATTAAGCCAAAGTTTTTACTTAAATAAATATATTAGTCATGAACTCATTTTTTATAAGAAAATGTTTAAAGAATTTGAAATGTATTTTAAAGTATACTATTGAGGCTATTATTTTGTTAATCCCTTTGTCTATTTTAGTCGGATTTTAAATTATTAAGTTATATTTTAAATAGAAATTAAGGAATATATTGTGAGTTTTGAATAATATTATTATGTATTAATTTAAGCGTAATTAAATATGATTTTAATTAAGTAGGATATTAGTACATGTTGTTCCTAGACAAATTTAGTGATAGTTAATACTGCGTATAGGTGACGAGCTACGAAGTGAGATTCAAGAAGAAGAGTAGCGAGATAAGTAATTTTTTCACAAATTAGGATCATCACAGTTCAGCTTATATATAAGTATTATTTAAGTCAGTTCATTGACAGCCATTATTTATGCACCACTCATGTCATATGCAAACATGTCATCCAACATAGCATACGATCGTGTCATTCCGCATCATGTTCAAATTCAAAAGTTATAATTATGTATGTATTATGTCATACATTTCATATGTATAAGACACGTAAGATATCTTAATTTCAAGTGCAAGATAAGATAAGATCAATTAATCAGATGGTCATTCAGATGCATGATACTAATGCAGCTCAAATCAGGGTGGATGTGCAAGTCACGGACTTAAGCATGGTCCACCATAGTATGCCAAAATACTATCAATGGCTCCCCTCGTAGCAGAGGGACGTGGGGCCGGTGCACAACCTCACACACAGGGTTAAGTGTATTGGTCAGTCAGATCAGTCAGTTAATTCAGATAAAGCAAGTCATGCATAGTACAAGCATCAGTATGAATAGTCATGAATTTAAGATCTCAGCATGAAAATTTTTATGAAAACCATATGTTTATTATGTTAACGTTGTGATGGATTTCTTGTTAAGTCTTCGACTCATTTTAGTTTGTTTTCATGTTTTTAACTACCCAGGTGAGAATGATGAATACGAGTAGGCATGTCAGAATTAGAATGAGCAGTTGATTTAGTTTCAGACTTTCTAGAATAAAATCTATTTTATGACATAAATTTATTCAGTTTATTCATTTAAAATATTTTGGAAGACATTTTATTAGACATTTTTCTACAAAATAAATCCTATGTTCATTTATTAAATATGAGATCTCTTACCGAGTTTGCTTTATGAAAACACATGACACTCATAGCTTACGGGAAGGGGGTGTTACATGGTGAGATGGTCAAATCTTTACAGCCCTTAGCCAGCTCTATCTTGGCTCTACTCACCACCTCCCTTTGAGCCTCCCCTCCAATCGTTGCGGCCTTAGACTCGGCCTCCAGGGGGCCTTCCGAGGTCAGAACCCCCCTCCTCTTCTCTTGCCCTCTCTTGTTCCAAGGCAACTGGGAACCTCACGCCGCTAGCCTCGACAACCTCTAGGGAGGAAACCGCCACAATGTCAACTTCGAGCGGCGAGATGCAAACCGTGGACTCTCTCGAAGCAGAGTTCAAGAGAGTCCCGTAGAAGTGCAGCGAAAGCCTCTCCTAGCCCGCATAAGGGTCTAGACTACCCTCCCATCACTCAGCGGGATGGGGAAAGACGTAGCTAGAGAAGCCTAGGCGGGAACCACAACTAGGGTGACCACGACCTGAGGGACCTAGGCCATTGCAGGAGCCGTGTGAGCTTCCCAAGGGACCTCAGAAGCCCCCACCTTACTCGGCGAGGTAGAGAGTTCAACACGGAGGCATAAGGCTTTCAAGTGGCTAATTACAATGTGGATCGAGGGCTGTCCGGGAGGAGGTGATTGAGCTGAGTCGAAACTACTATCGACAGGCTCCTCCACTCGAGGTCTCTTCCCTTTCCCCTCCAGCAGCAAGCTCGAGGGCTGCTTGGGGTCTTGAAGAGATGTGGCTAGCATGGGCACAGTATGATCGTCATAGCGGGTGTGCGACAAGGGGGCTAGGTATCGCCTTGTGTTGGTTAGGAAGGCCTTAGAAAAAACATCATCCAGGTGTGCCTTGGCCTAAGCACGCACAATCTCCAGCCGAGTTGCCTCTGCGAGAGTCGCCTTTGGTCTTACTTCTTTGTCCATAGGCATGACTCCCCCCTCCCCCCCATGTGGCTCGCATAGGATACTCCTTCCATATAGTCTACTCGGTAGGGAACTCTCATCCTTTGCCAAACAAGAAAAAGAATCACCGGTTCCAATCTTTGAACCATTGGCATTGCGACTCTAAACGGACCACAGCCTACCCGTGGTGTGAACGAAAGTTGCAGGTGTCGCCTTGTGCTTCAAGATGTTGTGGGCCAAAAAGAACTCCTGGACAGTGAGATCTATATGCTCTGGGTCGACCTCATGCTCTATGCCACACTATGCAGTAGCAAACTAAAATCCTCCACACATTGGGATGGAGCTGCCTAAGGGCTAGGCCAGGGAAGTCCAGAACTTTGCAAACTAGTCTAGGTAATAGAGCCACCTTCAAGGCGAAACCCTTGGGGTTCACGACCCCTCCATGGGCCCTGAGAACCTCCAGAACAACAGAGTCAGGTAACCCATATGAGGCTTTCAACGGCCGTAAGGTTGCAGAAGACACCTTTGACCTTTAGTTGGAGTTTTCGAAGGTCTGAAACCCCTCACGATGGTTGGACTGACCCAGGTAATGTGCGAGACACGCCCTATATGAAGGAAGATGGATGGGTGTAGGTCCGTTACGCACACTACACGAAGCGACGTGGGAGAGGAATCGACACTCGATTAACCCACGCAAAAGGAACCCAACGGGCACAACCAATTGCACGTCAGATTTGTCAGAGATGTGCTATAAAAAATATAATGACAAAGGAATTGGAGTAGTAACTAGGAGGGGTATTTCCCACCCGACCCATCCTAAAAGGGCTTGAGCCCAACATTGGGTCCTATTCCAGCCCTCAAGATCACACCAGAGAAGGAAAGATACGTGACGCGAGAAACCATACACCATGCCAATTACACCTAGCATTAAGGGGTTATGTCAGTAGATAAATGGAAGACACGAATGACCCTCTATTCTCTAATGAAAGGGGCTAGAAGTGACTGCACCATTCACCCATAGCCGAAACTCGCCCTGGGAGCCACACCGAATTAAAAGCAACATCCCAAGAGCCACGCCGCATTGAAGGCTCTGCCTCAGAATACCATGTCACATTAAATACCCAGACTAAGATAAATGCAGGCAGGACGGCTTAACCCTGACACAGGGGACTTCATATAAAAGGCTCATCCCAGGTACAAAACTCTCTGAACTTGATTATTCTATGGCCAATACTGAAAACATATGTACTAACTTAGGTATCGGAGGCTCCCCGAACCACCCCGAGCCCACCCTCTTCTTTGTGTTTGCAAAGATCCTGACCCGAGTTGCTAGAACCTTGCTCGAAACAAGACGTTAACAAAAACATTACAGGAAGAAGCGAGTTGGAAAGAAAATAACAATGAAACAAAAGAGTTTCTCCATCCTGCTGCATGTTTTAGATCAAAAGTATATTTATTTGAGAATTACGTTTGAGAATGATACAGGTACACCTAATTTAATAACTATCAATAAGAATCAGGGTTGCTACAGAAGATCTTATCAGGATTGAAAGGAAGAACCAGAAATGGGGAGAACATCATCTCTTAACTACCCAGTTTAAAAGCATCCACAAATAACCCCAGGCACACTCCTGCTTTCCAGTAATTTACCATCCCAACAAAAGACTGCAACCTCCCAGTAGCCAGAGGAGAAGGCTTTCTGTACACAAGCACACCAATCCCCTCAATGGCAGCAACAACTACACCTGCAACGAGTACATCCCAATCCCCAGTCTGTCCAAGGATTGTTGCCAACGCATTTGCCGTGTAGAAACCCAAAAGAAGCAGGAATATCTTCATGGGAAAGTTCTTTCTAGCTGAATTCAGCTTCTCCAATAGCTGTCTTCCACCTGCGCTCACTATTCTGCCCAATCGAGTGCCACCAAGACCAGGGCCATTGCCATCGATGCTCTCTTGCCCACCATTACCAGGAATCCCACCCGTGTCAAGTGCAAAGGCTATTTTCCACCCATATCTTCTTGTCTGCAAACTGTATCAAGGTAATGGGAACCAATGTCACGTTCACAGGGCATCAATAATATAATAAGATTGCAAACATAAATAGAGGCATGGACCTAAAAGATTATAGTACTCAGATATGATTCAAGGAGCATCTCAATGTCACTAGGATGTCTAGAATAGTCGATCTTTTTTTATAATGGTAATACAGCTTCAATGGCAACACCCAAATCACCCATGCCAGAAAGGAAAATTATCCCAAGTTAGCAAATGGTTATGTTAAAAAGGTAAAATGGAAAGAGAAGCAGATAGAACCCCTCCAAGTGCATTAAAAATTCAGCTAACAATTCATATCAAAAGCAGATTCAAATTTCCATACATATAAAAAACCAAGTACATGAGATTTTCAAATCTGATTGAACCCATCATGCAAGTGTCCTAAAAAGCTTTTGGTTCAAATGAACATGCAATCGTCCCTTGAGTTGTAAGGGCGTAAATTCCGCATAACATGGCCCCAAAATGTAGATATGGGTATAATTTCCCACACGACAAAAATCTGGAACGAAGTTAGATGGGTGCGTCCATTGTGGAATAACTAGCGAATTTCACAAAATAAGTCAGGAATATTTAAGGCTTTCATTAAAGATTTGGGAGCCCTTTCCAGATTCATGTAGCAGCAGATAAATTCTGTTATTGTTGCCCAAAAGAAGAGATATTCATGAACACTTCAAACATGTTGATGGAAAGTTCAGAATTGTTACCCCCGAAGAAAAGTTACAGACTTTATAGCAATCTTTTCTGAATTTTGGCCGCTGATAAAACTTGATTGAAAGCAAAAGTTGTGGGCGAGGGCGGGGCTTACAATCTCCATCGGTGATAAACCTGGCCGTAGCATCATCACTCCCAGTCGAAATGCCATGACCCTACATCACACTCGAATCTTTCCGACACCGCTTCGGAGAGTAAGAATTTTAACAATAAAGACGACGATGAGGGAGTTGATTGGGGATGGACTACGAAGATTCTGGGGATGTAATCTAAGCCGCTCAAAGGGGTACGTTTTTCATCGGAAATTACATTTATCACCTGTTTTATATTACGTTATGTTATTTATTTGAAAAAAATGGTAACTCCGACTATAAAATGTAGTTTCTTTTCCCCTCCTCCTCTTTTTTTAATAAAAAAATACTATGTGCGTATAGGCCGATCAACAATCTGAAAATTCGATTTTGATTTCGATTCGACTCTATCCTGACTCCAATTAAATGGGATTTGAGTTGATTTTTTTTTTTTAATTATAGTTGGAGTCTCAGGTGTGGATCCAATCCAATTTCAAATTTATGCTCCGACTCCAACTCCAGCTTTACCCTTCGACTCCCAATCTAATATTATACATATCTTATAAAAATATGTATTTATCTATATAGTTATTATATATACTAGAATAGTTATAATATAACTAGAACTTATATAGTTAAATTCATTAATATACTAATATGAGTTAATTATTATAAAATAATATACTTAAGCTATAATATAAATAGACTAATGTTAGTTAGTATATGTAAATATCATAGTATTAGTATTATTGCCATACATAATCAAGTATAGAAATAAGAAACACTAGTACTTAAATAAATCCAATATAATAAGTTAATAACACATATACTAATTTATTAAAGTATAATAATATGTAATTAGACACTAGAAAGTCCAGTCTATAAGTAAGTTAAAAATAAGTTAGACATTAGTATAATAACATGTAATTAGACACTATAGTTTTAAGTCTTGTATAGAGATAAATTAGACACTAGTATAGAAATAACTAATAAGTCTAGTATAATAAGTTAATAACACATAATACTAATTTATTAAAATATAATAATATGTAATTAGACAATAGAAATAAGTCTAGTATAGAAATAAGTTATAAATAAGTTATACACTATTATAATATAATAACATATAATACTATAGTATAATAACATATAATTAGAAACTAAAAATAATATGTAATGCTATAGTATGATAATATGTAATTAGACACTATAGTATAAGTCTAGTATAAAAATAAGTTAGATACTTTTTTTTTTGGGAGAAAACTAATTCCATTAATCAGAAACAAAAGGTTACATAGACTCAAAAAGTCACATGAGACTTAGAGCTAAGATATTACATGATATCTTTTGCTACAATAGATAAAACACATGTAGGGCACATTTCAATGTCATGCACATCCTCTACACAGTCAAAAGTAGCTTTGACTAGTTGATGAGCTGCCATGTTTGCCTCTCTATAAGCATGCATTACTATCCAGGTTGCAAAAGATTCCAAGATATGTCGGGCATCTCCTATGAGGCAGCCGCCCAAGCTCCAGTTCAAGGTCAAACTTTGTAGAAGATCCACAGCTTGTTTCGAATCGCCCCTAAACATATATGGTGCAAGCCTAGTTATTTGCAAAAAACAGTTACTAGCAGCAGTCCATAAGCTTTAGCATCAAAAGGGCTACCCCTGAGGGACTTGGTAGCACAAAGGGTACCCATTACTTGGCCAAAGTGATCATATCCCAATTTTACCCTCCCCAGGTTTTACAGCCGCATCCCAATTGACCTTAAACTAGTTCTCCTCCGGTTTGGACCACTTGTGAGTTATTGTTGGAGGCTTGACACTTGCTGCCCATGTATTCTTGAGTGCCTCCTGGTGAGATACAAACTCTGCTTTTGCTAGTTGACATACTATTGTAGGATGTTTGAAAACTTTTTGATGGATAAACTCATTCCTCCTAGTCCAGATACCTCTTAGGATGGCTGCCACCTCCGCAAGTTCTATAGGATCAAGATGAGTTGCAAGCACTGACCAGATGTCAATGAACATGTCACTATGAACAAACATCTTTTGCACCCTTTTAACACATTGGTTCCAAACATCTTTTGCAGCAAGGCATCCCCATAAGGCAAGACCAGATGTTTCAAGGCACTGCATACAAATTAAGCATGAACTGTCTTCAACTATCTTCCTCCTTCTAAGATTTGTTAAAGTGGGAAGAGCCTCACTACATGCTCTCCATATGAATATCTTAGTAGCAAATGCTGCTTCAAGTTTCCATAGATTCTTCCAAACCATCTTATCCCTGGATCTACTTGATGTCTCTCCTTCCAAGTCCCTTTCCATTTCTCTACTGAGGTGGTATCCACTTTTCACAATATACATGCCATTATTAGTGAGCTACCATACCATCCTATATTCTCTTCCACCCAGACTAATTGGTACTACTTTGATGGCTTCACACTCCTGTTGAAAGAAAAGCTCATGAAGTATTGATTCTTTCCATATTTTCAAGTGAGGATCAATGAGATCACTCACTTTTTCACACCAGAAGTCAGTAGCTCGAGGAGACAGGATTTTATGTGAGGGATAGGATGGGATCCATCTCTGTCCATATATTTACTTTGTGGCCATTCCCTACCCTCCACAGGAGACTTTTTTTTTAGCAAGGAAATCCCTACATGAATGCCTCTCCATGCAAGAAAAGGCCCTGAGCCCAACTGAGCTTGTAACAGATCAACCTTACTAAAATATTTCTGTTTGAGGACCATGGCCAGCAGAGAGTTTGGGTTCTGTTGAATCCTCTTGCCTTGCTTTGAGAGCAAAGCTACATTAAAGCTTTTAAAATCTTTGAAACCAAGACCTCCCGAGTCCTTGCTGTAGTTGAGTTGTTTCCAATTGACTCCGTCTTCATCTCCATTGTCGAAGGTAAGAAACCCTAAATTAAGGTTTTATTTTTTGTGATTTATATTTTATGGAATGGAGATTGGAGGAAAGATGGGATTTAATCGGAGATGGAGGATGAAATTTTGTGAATTGTGTACTGTGGAGACTTGATTGTGCATGTGGTTTGAATCGTTAATGATTGATGAATCTCTCCGTGTGTTTTTTATTTATTTTTATTTGTATTATGTAATGTGTGTGAATTTTGATCATTGATGAGTTGATTTGTGGCTAATTAATTCGGATTGGAACCCTAAATTAATTTAGGGTTGCCATGGTTTGCACAATTTCTCCCTTAATTGTTTTTTACATTTATAATTTTATATAATATTTTAGTATCTAATTATTTTGCTTGTATGTTTTTTAGTTTTTGTATTCTCAATAAACATATGCCGAATCCTAATGACCGATCTATGCTCATCTACCTCATCTTCATCCCAAATTCCAATAGCCCAATCCCAATCTCATCTTGGTTAGTACTTTTAATATTTTGTATTTTAATTTTTTTAATTTTTGTTTCATCTTTATAACTCTATAATCCTAATTTTTTTTTTATTTTTAACTTATTAATATTTCAGGTTTTATAACTTATTAACTTTTATGGTCTTGATTTTCAGTCTCACAGCAATCGACACAACTCACCACTTAGTGAACTCACCGCCACGGTGCGACCCCAAATTGATCAAATTGAAAAGTTATGATTTTGTTAATTTACAATTCATTGTAATATTGCTACAATAGTTAATAATATAATTTGTAATATTTAATTTTTTTAGAGGAGTTTGTAATATTGTAACCATTTATTAGTTCTCTTAATTTGTATAATTGTAAATTATAATAGCTAAGTGCCTTAGTGATGATTATTAATTAATTAGTTAATAGTTGAAACTTAGTATATAGTTAATAGGTCAATGAACATATATATATATTTTTCAATTTTTAAATATATATTTTTTAGTTAAATTTTGGGCCTAAAGTGGCCCAAAAACATATTATGGGCCATTTAGGGCCCAGATAACTAAGTTGGGCCAAAAGCCCAGTAGGAGGCAGGGGGCAGACGGATGGAGGTCCCCCACCAGACCTCGGTAAGCAGACGGGATACCCTACCCCCACATGGACGGGGACGGGGTATGGGGAAGGTAGGGGGCGGGTATCACCCCTATCAAGTAGAGAATGGAATGCAGCAACTTTGGCTCTAGCCACCAAGGCAGGAAGTCCCAAGTAACTCTCAAAAGATCCAGATGACTTTACTCCTGCCATCTCCAAGATCTGTTATTGTGTGGCCTGCTAGGTATCTTTACTAAAGAAGACAGAAGATTTTTCTTTGTTCAGTGCCTGTCCGGAGGCTTTTTCATACAAAGAAAGAATGTTAAAGACATAAATGAGTTGCTCAATATTAGCTTGACAAAAAAGAAGGCTATCATCTGCAAAGAAAATATGATTCACTGTAATTGGGCCTCCCAATTGTGGCAGGTGTTAAGGCACCACACCTCTCAACTTGATTCAGTAATGATGTAAGGGCTTTAGAACAAAGTATAAAAAGATAGGAGGATATGAGGTCCCCTTGTCTAAGTTAGATATTAGTATAGAAGTAAATTAACATTGAATGATTTAGTTTTAGTTTTTAATGTTTTGGAAAAATTAAAATTTGAAAGCCAACAAAATTTCCTTTTTAAAATGGGCTAAATATGAAGTTAAAAAAAAAAAAAACAAAAAACAAAAACAAAAGCTGAAAGTCCAAATTCGACTCTGATCCCACAAGTCGGAGTCGAATCGGAGCCTACACAAGCCGGAGTCGAATTTAGGAGAATCCGATTCTGACTAAGTCAATGCTCACCCCTAGTGCGGAGTCTGAACTTATATCTCCTTGATTTTTGTGTATGATTTATGATCAAATCAAAGGTGATGATTTCAGAGAAAATGATTTTTAATGGTATTGATATAATATCAATTAACTCTCGAGATTTATTTTTTTGAAAACTAAAGAGATCACCATTGAATATTCATACGTCATTTGACACATTTTCTTCCAAATCAAATTATGTCACGTGGATGGGGTGTAGTGTAAAGAAATAAAATTATTCTTTCTCCTAAGATCCTTCGCTTTCATCTCTGGGAGCTCTTTTGGATGGGTGACCCAGCTTTGCTCGAGTCTCCTCTTCCTCCATTGATTTTCTTCCTACTCTTTCTATCTTTATCTTTCTTCTCTCTATGATTTCATTATCAACATTTTCTTTGGCCATGGCTCTTGACCATGGCGGACCAAAACTTTTCCTCATCTATGTACAATTCACTCCTCTAGCTTCCAAACCTAGAAGAATCAGATGTTACTAACCATAAGACATTTATTCGGTGTACCAGGTATAAAAGATTCCATGACATTTATAAAGAAACGTAGAATATTTTCATTAAAACAAAAGCTCATAAAATAACATTGCTAGGAAATATTGCATAAAGTAGTAAAATGTTTAGTACTACAATTTCTTTGAAATAATACAAATTTCTTATCTGGTGCCTTGAGCCTTAACGCAATTGCCATTCCCCAGATCGAAATCCTCCCCCCCACCCCCCGGGGAGCATCTTCAAATTTTCACACCTCGGGTGAAGAAAACATAAAACAACTAAAATGAGTCTAATTAGGGGTGGGCAGCAGCCCTAGCCACCTGTCTGCCATGCCCCCTTCAATCCATCAGGTGCGAGTGTATAGGCATCCGCAACTTGCCTTGGATATCCCTGTCCAACCCGTAGATATAATTATTATTATTATTATTATATATATAATTAGATTTATAATGAAACGACTTCATCTTGGGTATTCCTAAAACGACATTGGTTCATTACAGGGTTAATGAAACCCTCCCCCCCCCCCCCCCC
>QEOT01004512.1:303613-350333 GCA_003123785.1 Pterocarya stenoptera
AGCAATATTATAGCAATATCAAAGATAGCGATTACCGAATGCAAGCTGATTACCACCCATCTCCTCCTAGGTCTCCATGAAGTTTACCAGATCTAGAATATAAATTAGCTTCCATTTGATCCAATTTTGAGTACAAATCAATACCTCCACAGTAGTAGGAGACAATGAACTCTGAAATGGATCCAATATGTGTCCCTTGATGCTAAAGGTCGATTCCAAGGCTATGGTAGTAATAGGGATGACCAAAATACTGCAGGCTATGTCTCCAAGAATGGGATATTTGATGGCATTGACCTTCCCCATAGATAAGATATCAAACTCCTACATAAATGGGTGCATCTTCACTGCTAAGAACCTATTCAACTTCGATTGTGTGTCTGAAGACTAACAATACTTGGCAACCTGCCCCAACCTCTCACCCCACCCTAACTTACGCTTTTCCCTATCTCGAGATAGGGAGGAGGGATAGGGATAGGTGTAGGTGCCGGAATATTACTACCTCTGAGAGCGACAAACTCATCAAACAACCTTTTAAGGGTTTCCCATAACATTATAGTAATATGATCCGCCCATGAGTTCCCGTTCACAATAGCCACATATAAGAAAATATTTAACCTACTCAAATCTTCCAATACTTGTCATATTTTGTCTGCATGCTCATTGTCATTTCCCGCAACTTAGTTTGGTCCCTCCCTCACATTTCATCCAATTGTTTTCTGACATATTTGCTGACAAATTTCATTGGAGGTAACATACAAAGAACAGAAAATGGTGGTTGTGACCTCATAGTCTAAAAAATTCTACAAAAATCCCAACAACCACCCAATTATCATCATTAGGCTTTCCCAATTCTTCATCATCACTAAAATGCTGGACATATTGCATGTCCTCCTAACCCAATAATTTAAAGGCTTTTTTAAACTCCCAGGTCATCTAAAACATTAAGAAGGTTGAATTCCATATTGTAGGAACATAAATACACAACTCTTTCTTACATTCAATACCCTCAGCCCTTACAAGAACCTTGAAATTATAAAATCGTGCCTGTGAGAATTTCACAAACCTCACCGTAGTTTTAACCCTTACAATCAAATCATGTACATCTTTCAAACTTTCGGTCACAATAAGATTTAGAATATGTGCAACACATCTCACATGTAAGCACTCACCACCCATGATTGTCTTATTGTCCTCTCTAAGCTTATTCTTAAGATATCCCAAAGCGGTATCATTAGAAGAGGCATTGTCAATCGTTACTGTCATAACCCACTCCAACCCTCACTCATCTATTGCAGCCTCCAAGTCCTTCCCAATATTCTTACCCTTGTGATTGAAAATTTGACAAAATTTGAGAATTTTTTTTTTTTTTTGTTTCCAAAAACAATCTATAAAATGTGCCGTCAAAGACATAATTAAAATTTTGGACCAATGTCCATGTATCGGTCATGAGGCAAACTCTTTGACCCTTCAATTGGTTTCTCAATATTTCTCTATGTACACCGTATAACTTCATAATATCATTTGCCACCATGTGACGAGAAGGAATGTCAAACTTAGGTTCCAAGTACTTAAAGTATACTTGGAACCCTTCAACGTCTACAAACCGAAAGGGTAGCTCATCTACTATTACTATACAAGCTAGGTATCTCCAACACTCCTTCGGATCATAAGTTGTATATCCCTTCAACGTTGCCCCCTCACTACTCCCATCCACCATTTTAAGTCTAATCTCTAAATTGACTTTTTTCTTGTAAAGAATGTCTAATTGGACTCTTTTTGCATTGTTCATCTAAGTGGACCTTCAATTGGGATGTACCATATTTCCTATAGTGACATCCATACATTTTGTCATAATGGTTACACTTAGCTTGAGGGTTATTGGAATCACCACCCTCTATTTTGGTTAAGTGAGACCACACAATTGAAATTAGTTTCTTACGTCATGGGCCCATGGGAATATGGATAGGGTCAAGGGTAGGGTAGTGGTATGGGGTCGGTGGGGTCAAGAGAGTTAGCACTAATGCTAGTGGTTGGATTTGACTCACTATCTATTCCCAAAACTTAGTCTTATGGTAAAACGACGTCGTTTCGGGTATTCCCAAAACTGCTTCATTTTACTATAAGTTTTTTTTTATTAATATATATTAATATATATAGATCTCTCTGAGGTTGGGTGGGGGAATGTTGATGGGGCCCAGCCCCGCCCCGCCCCCGCAAGTTTGCCCAGATGCAGACGGGTACCCTGCCCCCCGTATCCGGCAGACGGGGCCTCTTACTCGTCTAGGCAGGGCCTGCTACCCTCCCTTAATGAGAAGTATTTGGGAGATTTGAGTATGATCAACATTTTCCTATATGTAGCTATTGTTCTTGACCCGTGGTACAAAATTGATGGCATAACATTTGGCTTGGAAAGCATTAATGGGAAGGGATGGACATATCAATTGTGGCAAGGGTTAAAGACACCCTCAGTATATTGTATGATGAGTTTATTGCATTCAGAGGATTCCACCATCTACCACATTGCCTCCTCCCTAAGTTGATAGGTCGAAAAGGCATAGTTGGAGTGAGAGGTTTGACGATACCTCAAGTTTGGAAAGAATTCAGACAATTAATCGGACTTAAATAGATACTTGTTGGTGGACATACACCCATATACAACGCAACTTGATATCTTAGCTTGGTGGAAGGTTAATGCCCTTCAAATATCCTGTCCTTGGAGAGATGACCCGTAGTCTTTTGGCCATCCATTTTTCTATTGTAGACTCAGAGTCTGCCTTTAGCACTAACGGTGCATATTTGATCCATTTTAGAGTTCATTGTCTCCTAGCATTATGGAGGCTTTGATTTGTACTCAGAATTGGATCAAAGGGAAACCAATTCATGTTCCAAAAGTGGTAGACTTTGTGGAGAGTTATGAGGAGGATGATGTTGATCAGCCTAAAAGGGGTAATCGCTCTTAATTAATTATTTGCTTTTGCTTATAATTGATTGTGTTATATTTATTTGACAAACTTATTTTCAATTATTGTAGGGACAACTTAGGGAAATGAGGCTCCATCTCAATCTACATTGGCCGCAATTTGACTTTGATACTCCACTATTGATTTTTTTTTAACTTTGTTATTAATTCTTTGTAATTTTTTACATATGTATATAATGTTATTAATTCATATTCTCATTTTTTCAGGTTTTGTAATGCCACTTGCCACTTGGAGTAACCATCTCATCTTGCTACAAATTTATGTTCAGTTGTTACTTTTGTTTACTTTTTTTAAGATGTATTTCAATTCTTGAAACATTGTTATTCATTCAGTTTATTTGACAATTTGTAATATTTTTAGATTAATTTGTAATAGTTTTAGATTTATGTATAATTGTCTATAGTACTTGTAATAACTTAAAATTATTAGTTAGATCTTAGAACTTAGCAACTTTATTAGAGATTATTTAATTTTTATGTTTATGTACTTAATTCTATTCAAATCAAGTTTTGGTGAATTAGGCTAGAAAAATGGCCTATAAATAGGTTTTGACCATTTTTGAGTCCATAAACAGGTATTGGGCCCATAGGGGCCGGACAGACCGGGGGCCTAATATGCCCCCAACATTCGGACGGGGGGCCCTACCTATGGGGGTGGGGCTGGGGCACCTCTCATTCGAGGGGATGCGGTTAGAATCTCAAAATTGAATACTTAGTAAGAACAATATCATGTAATAAACATATTATAAACATAGAGTTCAATTAACATCAACTTTTTGAGAAAAAAATTACCTTAGAATAGAAAACATTTACCTCAAAGCATTAAAGAAAAAAAAAAAACTTTTACCTCAACGCGTTATCAAAACTTTCCTTTCCTCAACCTCAAGCATTAATCATTCATTAACTTAACCTCATCCTTTGTGGCCGTTACAAGCTATTAATCCCTGTGTGTCAGGGTTACCAACCCTTGCGATCAATGGTTCTTGTTGGAGTGACCAAATAAGAATTGAACCTCAAGAATGGGTCATTAAGGTGCACCTCCAATGATGCATTCTGACGTTGCAATCCGTCCCAACCTCATACGTACCTTCCTAATCCTTATATGACCAATTCAATTTTTTTTTTCTCATTAAACACATGTAATCATATATTTCATTTTCTTTTCTTTTCTTTCATCTTAACCTTTGTCTTTCATAATTTCATTCTTTAAAATATATTGTCGTACTACATAGCATTCAATCATACCATCATTCATATAGTTCTAGAATTGAAAAGCGTTTTCTTCATTGTACATAAGTTCATAAAAATGGGCTTCCAACGAAAGCTCATACATACATATATATTTCTTTGTAAAACTTTACTACATATATACATTTGCAAAAGAAATTTTACAATTTACCATAAAGCGATGTATAGAAGAATATGATCACAATGACTTACCTCTGTCCTTGCATAAGTTACGCTAGCAGTGCATGTTTCCAAGCTTATAACCTATAACATTTAGGTAGTGCTATAAGCATTCTCAGTCATCATATGTTATACGTAACATGCTTCATGCATGGAATCTTGGGGTATTTACGTTCCTTGGTCATTACTATTTTCTCGCCTAGCTCATTGCTTATCTAATATGTTGCTCGCCTAATACTTCTGCCTTTCCACTCAAATCTTTCATTGACTAAACCTCTCCTTGCTCTTCCTCGCCTAATTATTTTCATGCCCTTCTGCGACCCAACTCTTTCTTCGTTTTCCCTCGTCTAACTTCGAGCTCGAAATTTTTATTTATTTTTTGTTCGAACTCAATTTTATAAGTTAAATTTTCAACTCAAACTCAAGCTTGAGCTCGCCTCAAAAAAGAGTTCGAGCTTGAATCGAATTGTTTATTTTTTTAATAAGATTTAATAAATAATAAATTAGATAGATAAAAAATAAAATATATAATATTAAATTTGTACAATTAACAAGTAGAACTTCTATTGAATTATAAAAATTTATAAATAATTAATATTTAACTAGTTGATATTTATCCATAAGAACAATATATCATATGCCTACAAAATTTATTAATACAAATACATAATATGATAGCATATATTTATTTCATATATGGTTTCCACATACTAATATATAAAACTATTAAATCTTATCGACTAATTATTATACAAATTATAAAATATAATGATGAAGTATATTCAATATATAAATATAAATAATTAGATTACATATTATATATTTAATTATAACAATGCTATGTTTATATTATTAACTAATACATATATATATATAAATATATGTATATATATATATGTGTATATATATATTTATCAATATATAAATGTGATTTAATCGAATCAAGCTAACGAGTCGATTCGGACATAAACGAACGAGTTTTAACGAATCTGAATCAGTTTTATCGAGTATATATCATTTACAAATTAAGCAGATAACTACTTTCATGGGCTATCTATTTTTTTTTCACTAATCGAATTAATTCGATTCAAATTTAACAAAACGATCTATCGAACAGACGGAATGATTTACTGCCGTAGAGCTAAAGGCTGAACGTTGCTGCTCTTTTTGTCACACGACTTGGCCAGTGCCAAAACGGCAATTGTATTTAATAATTGCAGAAATCAACGATTTCCACTTGACTTTAAGCCGGACGCCTCTCAACGCACGTCGTCAAACCACCAGGGACCAACCTGACCCGCCCCAATTTCCCGGTCAGGCAACAACTATAGGCACGGAGTTGGAAGAGTGCAGAATTCCAGAGTTTGAGAAGATGGGCAATCTGATTCTTAATCTGATGATGCTCTTATTCCTCACCACCGCCACTTTACCTTGCACTTGCCACGCTACAAGAACTATCGAGGAAGGAGGAGGAGATGATTTATCTTCTTCTTCTTATTCCAAATCGAGCTCGAACAGCAATGAGAAGAACGATAGGAGAGTGATACAAGTGAAGGGAGGCCCAGAGTCGGTGATATGGGTAGTTCAGCTCTCTGATCTACATTTCAGTGTCCACCATCCCGAACGAGCTCTTGATTTCAAAAACGTTGTCGGCCCTGTCCTTTCCGTCATCAAACCCTCCCTTGTTCTTATCACTGGTGATCTCACAGGTTTACTCGCATCTCCCTCTCTATCTCTCTCTCTCTCTTTCT
This sequence comes from Pterocarya stenoptera, assembly GCA_003123785.1. Classification (NCBI taxonomy): domain Eukaryota; kingdom Viridiplantae; phylum Streptophyta; class Magnoliopsida; order Fagales; family Juglandaceae; genus Pterocarya; species Pterocarya stenoptera. The sequence goes on from QEOT01004512.1 coordinate 309,752, forward strand.
CTCTCTCTATGCTATCATATTTGTTTGGGTGTGCATGGATTTCGTGTTTTGGGTTTCTGGTGTGTAGTTTTGAGGAGTATTTATTATTTTTGTTTGGTTTATGGAATCATGGACTTCTTTTTCTTCCTACTTTGGCTGCAAACTTTTATTTCTTGAAGTTTTTTTCCCACTAAATTGCGGGCTGTGATGTATGCTATTCTAGTAAGTGGAATTATCAGTTTTCTTTTCATTTTTCTGGATCTGCCCCGAAATTTCAAGTTTTTGTTCGTTTGATTCAATTTTTTGAGAATAACAAGTTCATTTACTTATCCAATGAGAAATGCTCCTATGGTCAAAGAAATTATTTGTTGTATTATTTTCAGTATCCATTTAAATGCTTGTTGAGATTTTTTTATTAACTTATGAAAAAAATATATATACGTTGATTGATTAAAATTAGTAATCCAACGTTTGAAAGCTCAATTTCTGTTGATGAATAAACCTTTTATATGTTTTCAGGTTTACATTGTTGTTAATCTGAATCACCATTTGTTCTTGGAGGATTGTTCTGAAGAAGATAAGATAGAGTTCTAGGACCTTAAGTAATTTCTATTGTCAAAAACCACAATTGAATGGGATATTGCATATAATATATATTTTCATGATCTTTTCACTGAAATAATCACATAATGTTGAGAAAACACACAAGAATTTCACATGGTTTATGCATTCTGTTTATGCATTCTACTATGATTAGGCTTTTACTTCAGGCATTGAAATAAGATCTCTCTCTCCCTCTCTCATTGGTAGTGTACACATGCATGTACTGGGTCTTTTTTTAATGGATAAATTACACATGCACGCTATGGGTGTTGAAGCCACAACCTAACCCTCCACTCCCTTCTAATTGGGGGGAAGGCGCCATTTGAGCTAAAGCTCAATGGGAAAACCAGGTATTGGTCCTGAAATTTTAACAATATAAATACTAATATATATGTATAGACACAGACAAGTTGGGAGGAGAGACTTTGGCCATGGGCATAGTGGAAATCCCACCCCATAAGGTTCCCATCTGTTCAGGTGCATGTGTTAATTGCTAATAAAAGAAAAAGAAACAAAAAGAATTTGAGGGGAGGTGTTATGTATCATTCGTTCCCACCCCAAATAAGCTACAAGGCTTGATGTTTCAATTCGTACCCACCTTAGAGATCCAGAACAAGACAGTCTATAGCTTCAGAAAGTTGGATGATTGCACTATTTCAATGGATACCAATAAATAATAGCTTAAAAGAAATATGGGTTTATATCTATATTTTCCATTTACCTATCAAAAAAAAGAAATATGGGTTTATATTATTTTTGGTATCCCTTTAAAGAAGGTCACAAAGTCAAATGATTGCTGAACCTGGGTAACCTATAATATGCTTCTTGATTTCTCTACGATACCTTCTAAGTCCCTTAAGAGCTGTCCACTATTTCGGGCTTCCTATAATTCACCGATTGAGTTATATGGGCAAAAAGAGCTGTAAGTTCAATTTGGTATGGTTAATTTTGCACTGGCTCATCAAACACGTGGGTGATCCAATAATATGTTACCACAATGACAAATCTAGTTGCTGCATTTTCCGATTTAAGAATCTTCTGGTCTTATCACACTGCAGCGTTTGGTTTTGATGTGCTTTTTCTTAATCCTATTCATGTGGAACTTCATTTCATTATGATTCTTTCCCGAGCTACTCGACAGCTTCCTGCTATTTCTGGGATGAAATAATTCCCAAATCTATGATTTTTAGGTGCTGCAGGTCCAGTTTGAGTATTTTATTAATATGGTATCATTATCAAACTCAGATGAGCTGAGAGTAAGTAACCACAAAGACATATCTGGTGATTGCATTTGCAAATCTGGTCATTTAGCTTCTGTTCTGTATCCAAATTCAAGCTGCAAATATGCGAAAATTTTGATTTTATCATCAAACTGATGTCCTAATGGTTTTGCTATCATCTACTTGTTTTTCCGTATCTTTCCCAGATGGTAAAAGCAAGGATTTGTTAACAATGAAGCAAAATGAGGAGGAGTGGGTGGAATACCGGAACATTATGGAAGTTGTTATATTAAGGAGTGGACTTGACAAGAGCATCTTCTTTGATGTTAGAGGAAATCATGATAATTTTGCTGTGCCAACTGTTGGTGGTGCATTTGATTTCTTCTCAAAGTATAGTATCAATGGGCAGTTGGGAAGAAGTCGGAATGTCAATAGTATCACTCTTCAGGTCTGTTATTTACCTTGTAGGCAGTATATCAATGCTCACTGCTAAACAGCTTTCCTGTTCATATAACTTATTGATGTTTATGCCCTAAGTACTTTTACCCGGCTGCCAAAATTGGGCTGATTTTGGGCAGATATTTTTTTATATTTTTTCTTGAGCAATTTTATGTGGCTCTAAAGGACACTTGGAGTCTTTGGGTGGCAGTTTATAACTGAAGATGCAGGCAACTCATGCATTCATGGACCACAGCAAGCAACAGTTCTATTGTGGTAGAAGTCTATGTGTGAATTCTTGATTAAATTTTTTTTGATAAAAAAAAATTCTTTACTTAATTTTGTTTATACAATTTTTGTTTTGATTAGGAACTGACAAGTAGCCAATTAGTCGTTCAACTGGTGGTCTTAGCCAATTAGTTGTTTGCCTTGGATAGGAGTTGTTAGGAATTTCAGCATTAGCTGTGTAGACCTTTTAAGGAAAATTAGTTAATAAAATAATAATAATAAAAATACAAGTATTTTGCCTATTCAAATATTCAAACACTCACGTTTGATAGGATAACTAGTCAATTTTTTAAAAATTAAAAAAGGGTTGTCCTATGAAAGATATCCAAGGGATCACCATTCACCATTGATATAATTTTCATGAATTTACAAGATAGAAACTAAATAAAAAAAGATCCCAAGAATTTTCTTGTTCAATACCCAGTTATGTGCTCAATCAAGTGGGCATGTAATATTTCGGTACTAGAGCTAGATCTATTAGAGACATCCATGGACACACAAGATGATTCAGATTTTGAAGCCAAGTAAGAAAAATATATGGAAAGCATGCAAGCACTTCTCTCGAGCATTATGCAAAAAGGCTTGTTCAAATGCAACAGATTGATGGATCTTCTTTTAATTGCATTCCGAGATTTTCTAAGGCATTTGACAATGCCTACGAGGGAAATTAAAAATTAGACAAAGAATTTACAACTTCACTCACACATATTCTAACACAATTGCACTGTTGCTTTGGTTGGTCTACACTTGCTTGAGCTGCCTGCATCATCAATTATCTACTGCCACCAAAGACTCCAAGTCTTCTTTAGAGCCATGTAATGAACTCACACCACTAGTTGATGAATACGAAAAACTCTGACTTCACTTTGCATCATGAATGGTGTACATAATTCTTTCTCACCCATATGCATGGTAGCCCATGAGAAAAGTATGCAGTGTCAGGGAAAAACCATACCTTTATAATTGGCTTTCTTGAACTTCTATTTTGCCCTCTTCACATCAAATGAATTTCTTAAGCACACCATGTATCCGTTATCATAGCCTTGATAGTGTATATTTCACTGTAAGTTTTTGGTTTTCTTTCTTATTATTAGCGCCAAAGCTTTATGCTCTCTCTCTCTTTCTCTCTTTCTCTCTCTCTAGGGTAATTACTTAAGCTAAATGTTTGTTTAAAAGAATTCTGATTTGAAACTTTAGTAATTGGAATATTGGGAATGCCAAAAATTCTGTTTTTGGCTATGATGTTTTCTATAAGCATAAGTTATCTGAACAGCTCTTTATCTTTCTTCTAAAACCCAAGCCTTTTTGCCATGATCGATAGGCCTCATCTACTTTAGGAAATTTGGCATCGTGGATGATTGTGGACATGACACTCATGTTAACCCATTTCCAGTTGTTGTTTGGATACTGGTAAGAAAGTGTTCATCACTTACTTTGAAAGTTGCAGACTTAGAGATTAGAGATTGTTAATCTTTTTTGTTTATTTTTTCATAACCCTTCATTTTCTGACCGTTCATGGTTGTATACTTGCTAAGTCAAGTATAATACTATAAAGTCTGAGGACCATACTTAGTAGTCATTTGATATTATGAGCTCATATGAACACACTCTCTAGGGTCCTTCATGTCCGACTTCAAGATAAATAGAGTGGTGGAAGTGGTTTGGCCCATATTTTGCATAACCATATTTACTGGAAAATTTCCTCTACACAAGTGTTAATCAAGAATGCTAGTGTGTTGTGTTGGTAATTGTAACTGTAAATATTTTACTTATGTACATTTGTTGTTTTTTATCCAGACTGGCGGGCAGAAATATCTCTTTGTTGGCTTTGACAGCACAATGTCTGTTGGTTTACGAGGTCCAACTAATCTTTTTGGGCATCCAACCGATCAACTGTTAGAAGAATTAGATTTGGAGCTCTCTCAATGGAATTCTCAGTCAACAAAATCAGTGACCAAGATTTCCTTTGGGCATTTCCCACTTTCATTCTCTGCATCTTCATATTCTGGAAAGAGCTTAAAAGATATTTTCCTCAAGCATTCTCTATCAGCATACCTATGTGGACACCTCCACACTAGGTTTGGTAAGAATTTGAAGCGGCACCACCAGTCTAGTCATCATTTTTTATCCCTGCCAAAGTTTTTCCAGCTTAATATACACCAAAAATCTTCTGAAAGTCCTGTAAATTGTTCTCCTGGAGCCCCACCAATTGAAGAATTCTGGGAGTGGGAGATGGGTGACTGGAGGAAGAGTAGAGCAATGCGAGTTTTGGCCATTGATAGAGGTCACGTGTCATATGTTGACATTGACTTCAAGTTGGGAGCCAAAGAAACAATTATATTGCCCACATTTCCACTAGACTCGCGCTTAATGTCAACGTCTTCATCACGCCAGAAATATGAATGCCAAGTTATGCTTCCATCATCTTATGACTCAGTAAGAGCTCTGGTGTTCTCTGTTTCTCAGGTTGTGTCTGTGACGACTAGGATATATGATGCCAGTCCTGGAAATCTCGTAGTGGTCATGGAGACACCAATGACAAAGCTTGTGGATAACAGCTCCAGGGGAGATCTTTATGCTGCCTTATGGAATTACAAAGCATTTGAGGATCCATCTCCTGATAGATTTTGGTTGCAAATTGAAGCAACTGACATCTTGGGCAGATCAACTTTGACTGAATTACGGCCCTTTTCTGTTAATGGTCTTAGTGGTAAGCTCTCCTGGACGTGGACAGAATTTTTGGTCATGGGTTGTCAATGGGCTACCTTGTATTACCCAATTCTCTGGTCTGCTCTTTATTTTATGTTCTCTATTCTTCTTATTCCAAAAGCTCTCTCCATTTTCTCCAAGAAGCAGTATACTTGCAAAAATTTCATAGCTAATAAAGGCTTCATAAATGGCACTGTATGGATTCTGCAAGAGTTGTGCAGGGTTGCCATTGTATGGTATGGTATGTTAGGATACTTGCTCCACCTTATATTATTCCCCTGGTTTTATGGGCGAGTTTTAACGGATGGTGATGAAAGGGGATACATGACTTATGTTGGCTGGGTAGTCAAAAATATTGATGGCAGGGGAAAACATGACTATGCTGGATGTCCAGATATTATGGTGGTCGTTCTTCCCCATCTGTTCTTTGTGGTTCTTCCTGCTATTCTGATTGCTGCGGCTTTGGCTGCTGAAAGAGGTATCTATAGGGAACATTTTCTGTCATGTTCAGGTAAAAAAGAAGATGATTATGATCAGGGAAGAAGGAGATCTCTATTGTACAATTACGGATGTGGCGGATCAAAGTTCCATTTTGGTGACCGGTGGATACGGAAAGTTCTCTTTGTGGTGCTCCTGGTGATTTGTTGGAAGCATTTTAAGGTTAGGTTCCATATACTTATCAATTAAATATATTATGAGAATGCATGATGTGGGAAATGGAATAAGATGAAATCTGCAGTGTTTTTAAAAGTGCGCTTTAGCGCCAAGGCCAAAGCGCTTTGCTTATCAAAATTGAAGTGCATTTACAGGAGCACTTTAAGCGAGCTTTTTGGGGCTTTTTGTGCGAGCTTACAGCACAAAAAAGCGTGCTTATGATTTGTTTTAAAAACAGTCTCCCTCTCTCTCTCTCCCTTGCTTTTTAAACCTTTTTTTTTATTGTATTTTTTGGGTTTTTTGCTATTATACATTCATTTTAAAAACCTGCACTTTCTTCAATCAGGTGCATGCTTGCTTTGCGCCTAGCCTCTAGACAGCATTTGTGCTTAAGTGCGCCTAGCGCTTTTAACAACACTGAAAATAAGTGAAACAGTAAGGTGCTTGTTCACAAATGGCAGTAACATGCTCCAATACATGACGCGAGTAGATTCAATTGTGAAACAATGGCTGTGCAATTGATTGGCTTGATAAACTATATCTGTTGGAGTCGTCAGATCCTTAGTTTTACCTTTCTCTCTCTTTTTTTATTCACCCAGTTGTGTAAATGTTGTATTTCCAACTCTTAAAGAAAGGAAACTAAATGATGTTTAGATCTTGCAACAACAATTCTAATAGGGCACATAGATCCAATTTCTTTTCCCCAATATGGCCCTTTCAAATCATACAGAAAATAACAAATTTTTTATTCTCACTGTTTGCTCAACAGTCTTCACTTATACTGAGCTTTTTTCTAATGCGTTGTCTTCTTTCCTTTTCTGTTTTTCAATGACAGAATTGCAGGGCTTTGGTAAAAGCTTATGAGATGAACCCATTGATTCATTTTCCGGGATATAGCCTTTCAATTCCACTATTGCTGGCTTATACTGTGTACAAAACCCGGAATGTCTGATGAGCATTGCAGGGAGTAAACATACGCTAACCTTCATCTAATTTGATGTGGATTATACGAAAAGTCTTTGATACCTAAATGTAACAGCAAATGATGCTCTTCTTCATGTAGTTGGCACAAACACTTGGTTTCAAGTAACCATAACTGCAGAAGATTGGCTTAGCAAAGGTTGCAGAAGATTGATGAAGATGATTTGTCACTTCTAAGTAGTGGAGGTGGCGATCCACAGAGTTACATTGAAGAAAGCGATCTGTTTCCTTACTATGGTTGATGTACTTCCTGATGCGTGTAGCCAAAGATCTCGTTTCTGCAGAAATTTATGCCTTCCTAAAACTGGGAAACTGTAGTGTTTTACATCTCAGCCCCAGGTACAAAATTTGGCTGTAAGTCTGTCGAGGTATTCAACCAACAAGGAAGGGAAATGCAGTTTTGGGAATTAGTCCAAAATATGTCATATTTACTTGATATTTCAGCATAATGAGACCTTTTTCTTGGTTCCACGGAGATGCTGTGCAATCGTAACCTGGTAAAAGATTAGGCCATTTTCCTGGAGCTACTACCTAATCATCTCCTATATGCAATTCAATCTACATAACTATCCCATTTCTTTGGTCTCGATCGATCGCCTGACCAAATTGGAGTAGATCTCCATTCAAATATCTAGATTCAGTTTCTAGTTAATATATATATATGCTATATAGTTTTTGAAATATGAAATCACAAGGAATTGAAAATAGTCCATCATAGTAATTACAATTAGTGCTATAAAATCACATCATCTACTCACCATCTGTATGATTATTATAATATATATCATTACGTTAAACTCACAAAATAAAAGCATCATATCTAATTAAATCCTTAATGCTATTTATAATATACCATATAATTTTAAAAGTATGAAGCCCGGCTCATTTGAAGTTATATCAACAACCATCAGGGTTATCCTTACTTTAAAGGGTGCAGAGGGTTGAGGAAGAGAAAACATGATATCGTAAAGGGTGCCTATGTATTCAATCGTGTATATTTCAAGAAATCTAAAAAAAAAAAAAAGTTGCTGAGATTTTGCTGTATGAAAATTTATCAAGTAAAATCATGAAAGTGTTGATACAAGTAATAAATGGTGGTATGGAAAAGTATCACTCATTAAATTGAACTAGTAGAATAGCTTAAGAATTCCAAGATATCGAGTATTGAGCTCATCTTTAGAATTCCAACATTCTCTAGATTCCTACCAAAACTCTATGGTTAAGAGAGAGAGAGAGAGAGAGGCATAATATTAGTTCTAACCATTTATTCAGCATTTACCAATTATAAATGGTTAGGAATTTTAAGAGACTTGAATCCAGTTGTGCAAATCATTTAAAAATGGTATACTGATTGTTGTCTTCATGCTCTGTTTGTTCCATTACTTCGGCTCTGGTAAATGCAGATCTAAATTTAGACGGACAAAAACTCCTTAGAAATCAATTCTGTTTCACAGTCACTTAAAACTAAAATAATAATATTTTTTTTTTAATATAAAGTCAAACGTAACATTAATATAAAGTAATATGAGCCTTTTTGTTAGCTTGCCTTCCAAATACAATTTTTTTTATTTATTTTTATTTTATTTTATTTTATTTTGTGTATTGGTAAACAAAATTTTATTTATCATAAAAATAGGCAAAAAGCCCATGTAGGAGAGCACAGCCTGAGCATGCTAAGTTTAGTGATAGAAGAAATTCATAGAAACTCATTGTATTAAAATCAATTACAACCGACCAATAAAATGAAGTATTGAAGAACGATTTCCTAAGATCTTCCATTAATCACTCTCGATCTTTGAAACTTTTGTTGTTCATTTCCCTCCAAATGCACCACTGTAAGCATATTGGGAATTTGGGATCATCTTCCATAATGCTGCAATATTTGAGAGTTACCCTGAAGGCCTTTCCAAGAAACTAAATGATCGTTCACCCTTCTCAACATCACCCAAGTTAGTCTCACCCGAGTAAAGAAGTCATTCCATAAGTTTGTGGCAATCTCATAATGAAATAATAAATTATCAACTTACTCCCTACTCTTTTTGCGCATGCATGATGCAACACCACTCCATGACAATGAATTGATGTGTCAAGTGTGAGTATCTTTGCCAATGAAGTTGTCCATAAAAAGAATAGTGCCAAGGGTGACTTTGTCTTCCAAATACTCTTTCATGTAAATGGATTTGTTTTATGTGTGTTCATTGCTTGATAGGAGAGAACGATGAACTTCCGTTTGTTGGAGTAACGCCAAAAAAGATTTTCATTAACTTCCCTCCTTGTGCGAGTGGAATAAATGAGATCATAAAACTCTGATATTGTGTCGACTTTCTAATCATGTGCATTTCTAAAGAAAGTGACGTTCCATTGAGAACATATAATGTAACCAAAAGGTCCGCAATCGAGGCTTTTTCCATTCTTACTATACTATAGACTTCTAGATAAGCTTTCTTGAGTATCCTGTTGCTACACTATATCATGCCAAAATTTGATTTTGAGTCCGTCACCCACCCCAAACCGGGTATTTCTAAAGTATACATCCCATCTTCTTCTTATTTGCTTCCAAAATGACTCACGTACCTCATTTGAGCACCAACCTCCCCATATTTCATCGCACTTCGATTCTATTATATTTGTCCACAAGGTCTCCCGTTCTTAATGGTATCTCCACAACCATTTCCTCAACAAAGCCTTATTAAAAACTTGTAGATTCCTGATACCTAAACCTCCTTTTGAGATGGTGGAGCATATTGTGGCCTATTTTACTAAGTGAAACTAACTATCATCCATCCCCCTCCTCAAAAGAAATTTCGCTAAAGTTTCTTTGTGTTGGGTCACCTTCGTAGGAAGCAGGATAATGATAAGAAATAAGTCAGCAAGTTGGATAAAATACTTTTAATTAAAGTAACTCTATCACCTTTGGATAGATACATTATTGATAGTGGCTCAAGGAAAAAGATGAACCAGATGCATAATTGTGAATAACAGAATTATATTCCAAAACTGGTTTACATGCACGACGTGTGCTTCTATATATAGACTATGGGAATGAAAAGATGAATAAATGAAATGATAAATCATGCTAACAATCTTAACAGAATGTACAACACGTAATGTTACTACTTTGCTCTTTTATCTGGTGGATCCGTGTGCATGAGAGGTTGTTGTGAGTTCAATACCCCATCGCTAGATGAAGAGTAGATGTTGATTACTCCCATCTTGGATAACAACTTATTAAACGTTGGAGAATGAATTGGCTTAATGAACAAATCTGCTAGATGATGAGTAGATGGAACATGTGCAGTAGATATTTGACCAGCGGATATCTTATCTCGAACAAGATGGCAGTCAAGTTCGATGTGTTTCGTGCATTCATGAAACACTAGATTCGTAGCAATGTGAAAGGCTGCTAGGTTGTTGCAGTACAAGGTAGCGGGATCTGGAATGGAAACACATAAATCATGCAAAAAATAACGGAGCTATGTGAGTTCACAAGAGGCTACTGCCATGGCTCGATACTCGGATTCAACGGAGGATCTTGAGATAGTACTATGTTTCTTCAATTTCCAGGAGATTAGGGAATGACCAAGAAACACGCAAAAACCAGTCGTTGAGCGACGTGTATCCGGGAAATTTCCCCAGTTTTCATCAGAGTATGCAATGAGCTCCAATTTGGAGGACGCATAGAAATATAGGCCTTGGCCAGGTGTGGCCTTAATGTATCTAAGGACCTTCAAAATTGCATTATAGTGAGGGACCCGTGGTGTTGCCATGAATTGGCTCAGTAAATTCACACTATAGTTGAGGTCAGGTCTCGTATTTGTGAGATAGATGAGCTTCCCAACTAATCTTTAATACAAGGCTGGGTCATGAAAAAGAGCACCATCATCCTTTGTGAGCTTGAGATTGGGTTCCATAGGTAAGGGAGAAGGTTTAGCAGCAAGTAACCCAGTTTCAGCTAGGATGTCAAGGGCGTACTTACGCTAACATATTTGGATACTAGCCTTGGTTCGAGCTACTTCCATGCCAAGGAAGTATCGAAGGGGTCCGAGAGTTTTGATCTTGAATTTAGTTGCCAAAAAAACCTTGACAGCATCACTGGAAGCTGTGTTGGAGCCGAGAAGAATAATGTCATCGACGTATATGAGGATAGCAACAAAAGAGTCTGTTGTGTGCTTTGTGAATAAGCTATAATCGGCTTTGGATTGTGTAAAGCCAAATTCAGCCAAAAAGGAAGACAGCTTATTGTTCCATTGGCGAGAGGCCTGACGCAAGCCATAAAGGCTTTTGTGGAGGCTACAGACTTTGTTATTTGTGGCAACGAAATGACCAAGGGGAGGCTTCATATATAATTCTTCATCTAGCTCTCCATATAGGAAAGCGTTGTTGACATCTAATTGCTGGAGATCCCAGCCTTTGATGGCTACCACAGCAAGGAGGCTTCGAATAGAAACCAATTTGGCAACTAGAGAAAAAGTATCATAGAAATCGATTCCTTCACGTTGAGTGAACCCCTTTGCAACTAGACGAGCTTTGGCACGTTCAACAGAGCCATTAGGATTGAATTTATATTTATAAAACCATTTGCATGCTATCGGCTTCTTGTTGGGAGGGAGATCAACTATGGACCATGTCTCATTAAGCTCTAGTGTAGTGAGCTCCTGCTGCATTGCTTCACGCCATATAGGTTGCTTGATGGCTTGAGTATAAGAGGTGGGTTCAGTGAGTGTAGATATGGTGGTGGTGAAAGCTTTAAAAGATGGTGAGAGTGAATGGTATGAAATAACAGATGAGAGAGGAAAGTGTACCTTTGAATCTAGTAGATGAGAAACTCCATTGCCTTCCTACTTGGATGTTGATGGAAATGAGGTAGGTGTAATGGCTTGATTACAATGGAAATCGATGAGGTAAACTAGAGCTTTGTGTGTTCGAGTGGATCGCCTTGGAAGAGAAGGATTTGAACTGTTGTTTATGTCGGAGTGAGATGTGCCAGAGGTGGGGCAAATGGGAGATGGAGGTGTTTCTGAGATGTAAAGGGGAGGATCGGGAGGCATGTTGAGGTAAGGCTGGATGGACGTGTGCATGGGAAGGTTTGGATCCGTGTGTATGGGAAGGTCTGGTGTATATGTGTTGGTTGATTGTTTTAATGGAAAAATGGCCTCATGGAACACCCCATCCCGTGACATGAAGATTTGGTTGGTTTAGAGGTCTAGCCGTTTGTAGCCTTTGATTCTATAAAGGTAGCCAAGGAAGAGGCATTTCCGAGCTCGTGGGGCAAATTTGGTGCGAGAAGAGGAAAGTGTGGAGGCATAACACAAGCAGCCGAAGACTTTGAAATGTGAGTAGGATGGCTTTTCGTGAAAAAGAAGTTCAAAGGGGGTTTTGTAGTGAAGAATGGGGGTAGGTGTTCTGTTGATGATGTAAATGGCAATGGTGATGAAATCTGTCCAATATTTCAATGATAGTCCGAACTGGAATTTTAAAGCTCTAGCAACATTGAGTATATATTGGTATTTGCGTTCAGCTAATGCATTTTGTTGGGGTGTAACTACGCGGGTGAGTCTATGTAGGGTACCCATGGATTGGTAAAAAAATGGCATGTTAAATTTGGTTCCATTATCAGATCGAATTGTCTTTATTTTGATCTCAAATTGAGTTGTGACTAGGGAGAAAAAATTTTGAAGTGATTGTCGAGCTTCTGATTTAGATAACAACAAGTAGAGCCATGTACATCTAGTGAATTGATCAACTATTGTGAGAAAATATTTGGTACCATTGTAAGCTTGAGTCTGAGTTGGCCCCCAGATGTCAACTGATATTAAATCAAATGGTTGGCTAGCTGTGATTTCAGATGGTGGAAGAAAAATGCTAAGTGCAAGCGCCTCATGCAAGTGGCTTGCAAACGGCTGCTGATGTGGAAGTAAAACGCATCATTTGGTTTAAAACGCAACTTTTCGGTGTCCTCGCCCTCGTTCAAGCACATGGCGCACTCTACCCTTCCCAATCTTGAGCCCCTTGACCATAGAGCAAACAAGTGTCGGGAACGTCTTGATCATCGACGAATCGAGACCACATGTTGCGACGCCAGGAAAGAACTCGTGCATGGACATTTTTAGCGGTCTGTCCGTTGGTGCAGTGGCAGATGTAGATGGAGAAAAAGCCCACGAGGAAGAGCGCGGCAACAAGAACGACGACAATAATCGCCATGGAGGGGCTGAATCTCGCGTAACGGTATTGTTCCTGGTCAGTGATAGACTGAGTAGCCACCCAAGGAATCTCTGGCAAGAGGAGAGCGAGCAAAAGAAGAGAAACGATTCCATGCTTGAAGTTCATCATGTGGATTGTTGCAGTTGAAGCAAGGAGTGGGCTTTCCGTTTTTGTATACATTTTTTTTTATGGTGGTGTGGCCTGACCGACTACACAGCATCTGCATAGGGCGACTGTGTATAGAAGAACCGATGGTGGAAATGGCAAGCGATGTTGTTTTGCAATAGGACATATATCACAAGGGTTCTGAGAGGATGCCGTAGCTTTAGAACTATCTTGGAGAATATCTTTTAAAATGTGTTTTGTCATGGAACTATGTCCAAAACGGTAATGCCACAGTGTAAATTCATCAAACTTGGAAGCATTAGAAATGTTCACAGAACTATCACAATGAAAAGCAGTAAAAAAGGAAGATAAGGCTGTCGGATGAGGTCCTGAAATTTGGAGGTGGTATAAGCCATTAAGCACCTTCCCCAGCCCAGTCGTCGTCCAAGATGAAAAGTCCTGGATGCAACATAAATCTGAAAAAAAAAATTAGGCAACAATGAGAATGAGTTGCTGATGATTTAGCTGAAATTAGATTAAAAGAAAAAAACAAGTACACATAAAACATTTTTGAGAAGCAAAAAGTCATTAAGCCGAACATCACCAATATGAGTAGCTTGAGTTGTGGATTCATTTGGAAGTTTGACAATGTGAGAAATAGGAGTGATATTGTGAGAGAAAAGAGTGGGGCTACAGATCATGTGATCTGTAGCTCCGGTGTCAATAATCCAAGAGGTGTTGGTGGTTGTGATAGTGTGCTGTGAGTTCGTAAAATTGCAGTATGAGTTACCAGATACAGGAGAATTAGAGACGCTGGCAATATTGGATGGGGGATCAAAGGTGGGCTGTTGAGTAGGGTGACGCAGAGCAAGCAAGTAATTATATTGCTCCTGAGTAATAGGTGGTCCATGGTGGACATGTTCCTATTCAAGAGTAGACTGATTAGCATAGGATTTAAATTTAGAGCTATTATTATGGCCAGGTGTAAAGCCATTAAGACAGTAACATTTGTCTTTGGTATGCCCTGGTATGCAACAGTGAGAGCAGTGAGGTTTGGGTTGGCTTTAAAACAATGTTCTAAAAAATTTTCAAAGATGTTACAATGGGAACAAAATAGTCGATCCTTGCGAGATGATGACATAGTGCGATGATCTGGCCCTCTAGTAGCCATGGCAAGTGGTGTGGAAGGAGAGTGAAGCTGTCGGCGTTGTTCTTCTTGTTGAACAATTGAGAGGACCCGATTGAATGTAGGGAGTGTGTCGTGGAGTAGTATTTGAGCTCGGATTGAATCAAATGAGTCATTGAGACCCATGAGAAACTGCATGACTTTGTTCATGTGCGTGTATTCCAGCAACGTCTTCACGGAACCGCACGTACAGATTGGCAAAGGTTGATAGATTTCCAACTCATCCCAAAACATTTGAGTTTGTTGTAGTATTGACTGACAAAATCGTCCTCCTGTGTAAGAGAGGAGATGTATTTGGATAGTTGGAAGATGCGTGGGGCATTTTGGACGGAAAACCTCTCTTGGAGATCATTCCATACATGTGTAGATGTGTCTGCATGAGCAATGCTTAATCGATGTTCAGAACCAACAAAGTGCTGGATCCAAGCGATGATCATATCGTTACATCGATCCCAAGGAGCATAGAGAAGGTCAGATTTACTCGAAGGTTTAAGAATTGTACCGTCAATGAAGCCTAGTTTATTTTTTATGTTTAGTGCTCGCCGCATGGTTCTAGCCCAGGTGACATAATTTTCGTTGCTGAGGAGATCAGGAACAAGAGGAGATGAAGCTCCTTCTCCTGGTTGGATGAAATAAGGACTGGCAGGATGATGGGGGTTGGTGGCTGGGTTGTCTGACATTGTTGGAACTATGTTTGCAGCTTGTTCTGAATCTGTATCGGAGGTTGGAGGTGTCATGCTCTTGATACCATATTGACAGTGGCTCAGGGAAGAAGATGAACCAGATGCGTAATTGTGAATAACATGCTTATATTCCAAAAGTGGTTTACATGCACAACGTGTGCTTCTATATATAGACTACGAGAATGAAAAGATGAATAAATAAAATGATAAATCATGCTAACAATCCTAATAGAATGTACAACATGTAATGTTACTGCGCTCTTTTATCTGGTGGATCCATGTGCATGAGAGGCTGCTGTATGTTCAATATACATATCTTCCAACTAGCCAATTTTCGCTCCATTTTCTCCAGTAAATCATCCCAAATTGATTTGGATTTGAATGGTGCACCCAAGGGAGGCCAAGATATTTTACCGGCAAAAGAGATATTTTGCATCCTAGATACAAACTTGTTGCCTCCATCTTATTCCTATATTCGTGGCAGTAAATTATTTGTTTTTATTTTTGAGAAAATCTATTTCTAAACCTTTTTATTGATGCATCAAAACATAAAACTCATGTAAGTGGTAGAATTCTTTAGCTATTCCTACTGCACCAAGTCTATCTTGAGGGATCAATTCCATATATGTCGGTGGCAATAAATAAGAAAATACCTCAAAAGATCTACCAAATATGATGTTACTTCAAAGGGTGCAAATAGTCAATGACTACACTGTTCCTCAATATTTTTTTCCCATTTTTGAACTGTTTGAGTGCAGGCCTAGGGCCGTTTCTTCGAAAAAATTTGACACCCGTTGAGAAAATTCCCCATTTTATGTAGTAGGTCCCGCTTTTTTTTTTTTATCAAAAAGACCTGCACAAAACTTGTACACCCTAAGCTTATATCTAGCATTTCTCATTTGATCAATTCACCTACAAATCGAAGACCTACTTTTTTCTTGCTGGCTCTAGGTAAATGAATTTACAGCCACCCAACTAAACCCCTTTGCTCCTAGGAGATTGATAAGCAGAGACTGTAATAGGAGACTCAATGATGAAGAACGAAGTACAGCAATAGCATGATGGATTTAGATATAGCAAAGCTATTATTCTCCTCGTTTGCCGAAAGAAAAACACTTGCATATGCCACCAGGCTATCAGGGGAAGACAATAGAAACAGATGAAAAGCAACTAAATTGATATTCAAGATTGCATGTTCCAAAGAAAGGCCAAGGTGATAATATACAAGATGTTCGTTACAAATGGCGACATTATCTACAGTTTTGAGGGGTTTTCCTTGCAGATTCAATTTCCTTTACCTGGTCAGCTATATGTTGTACCCTTCTTGATAGGTCTTCTGCGTGCTGTTCAATGTGACTGAATAGAAGGTCTATAACTTTTCTAAGTGAAGCAGAGCGCTTTCTCTCGAGGAGCAGTTGTTGAGTTAATTCTTGAATTTTCACATTTTCATTCTACAAAAACATAATAAGTGCAGAAGCATGTCAATGAAAAAAAAACAGAAAACAAACAAAAGCTAAAAAGAGGAAGATAGTAGGAGAAAGTATAAGAAAACATAAAACCAAGTTTAGACTAATCAATCTGCGAAAAGTAAGGCTCTGCTGGTCATCGTTCTTAAGCCTAGTACAACTGGATTCAATCACCTTTTGTTGGACAATGGTGGATGAAAGAATAAAATAGCTTCCCACTTGCAAAATTACTGCCCAGCAGGCACATAAGAACAGCACGCTGAAGACCTATCAATTTGGGAAGAGATCCCATTGGTCTTTAGTTTGGGAAGAGATCCGAACATTTTTTTATTTGGAACCAATGTAGTAAAGGCAATTTAGAGATGGTGAGTAAACTTAAACATTAGATATTGCTGAAAAAAAGACCTTTAGCCATACCACATTTGAGTAGGAAAGGAAGAACCATAGTTTAGGGCCATTGCCTCAAAATTAGAGCAAGAAGCAGTCTTGAGAACTAGGGATGAGCAAAAATTCAAAAGTTTGACTCCGAATCCAACTCCACTCCGACACCAACAAAATGGAGTCGGAGTCAGATTTTTTTTAATTTTTCAGTCGGATTCAGAGGTGTTGCTAGATTGACTTCAACTCTAATCCGATCTGACTCCGACTTTGCCCTCCGATATTATACATATGTTATAAAAGAGAATTGATTTGTACAAGCTCCAAATAAACAAGCTCCGCACAATCCCTTGGTAAAAAAGTGGACCCCACCCCTTAAAAAGTGTAAAAAAAACCTATTATTTTTTAGTGGGAACTATTTTTTTACAAAGGGCTTGCGTGAGTCTTGTCTATTTAGGGTTTGTACCTAGCATTATTTGTTATAAAAATATGTATTTATTTATATATTTATCATATATACTTGTATATTTATATAATTATATAACTATAACTTATATAGTTAAATTCAATAATATACTAGTATGAGTTAATTATTATAAAATAATATACTTGTACCAGAAATAATATGTAATATTATAATATGATAACATGTAATTATACACTATAGTATAAGCCTAGTATAAAAATAAGTTAGATATTAGTATAGAAGTAAATCAACAGTGAATAATTTAGTTTTAGCTTTTAATTTTTGGAAAAACTAAAATTTGAAAGCCCACTAAAAATTACGTTTTAAAAAGGGCCAAGTATGAAGCTAAAAAAAAACCCAAATCTGACTCCGCTCCGACGAGTCAGAGCTAGATCGGAGCCTACACAAGTTGAAGTCGGATTTAGGGGAAAACAACTCTGACTATGTCGGTGCTCACCCCTATTGAGCACTAAGCGGTAGAGTGGGATGAGCTAACTTGTTTGGTTGGGGGAAGGCGTTACCCGAGTCTATGTTGCATCAAATGTATACATTCCTTTTTTTTTTATCGGTAAAGATAGTGGAATAAGATGCAGTGAGTGTGGATCAAACATGCAACCTAGTATGATGCAATGATCTAGTGTAGGCAGGGCAGGGTTTCCATTCTTTCATTATAAAGCCTTTCAGATTTTTTTTTTTTTTTTTTTTATAGATAATAGAGCATTTCAGCTTACCATGGCGAACAAGTATGAAAGAAAACAAATGAGTAACCCTACAAACGAAGGAAGAAAGCAAGAGCTATAATTTAACAACATAGCAAGAAGTGATTTAAATTCCATAAAAATTATATGACGAGCCAATGTAAGATGCAATCCAGTGCAGTCAAGGTTTAGCATTTTTAAAAGCAAAACATTTCTGTTTATCAGAGTGTAAAAATATGAACAAAACACCATGAGGACAGCAGACACATCTGTTAGAAAAGTAACTTTTATAAAAACAAATACATATATTAACGTCTTTCCAACCGATATCTAAGCAGGTGTCCCCTATATCTGGAAGTTCTAAGCAGGTGTCCCCTATATCTGGAAGTTCCTATTCAGAATCCAAAGAGGAACCATTTTTTTCATGGATATCCGGTGCCAACAAAGAAGAACCAATTAAAGTAGAATAAGTTCTACTGAATTGATTTTAAGGATTTTTGCTTCAGTTGTTCGGGTGCGTTAGTTCAGCCCAAATGGAATTGATTCCTGACGGCAGCATGGCTGAGGTGGTGGCTAGGGCTGCAACTGACAATATAAATATTTGATCCATTTTGCATACAGACAAAGTTCTAGCCAGACATTTGCAGCCAGGAAAGTACAGAAATATTTAGTAATGGGCTAGCCGAAAACATTTTTCAAGACATTGAAATGACCTTAAAAGATTTAAAAAGATTCTGTATGCTAACATGAGAGTTTTTGGAAATCTTAAATAGAATCGGTTTCCTACAGAGTTGCCAAATCAATCACTGCTAAGCGACTAAGGGGAAACAAGAAAATTAGAACAATTCGATCACCCTTTTCTCCCTCCACTCCCATCCTCCAAGACATCATGATATAATAAAAGATAATTGAAAATTTTAAGCATAAAATAATATCAAACTATCTGACTTGTAACTAAGAGGATGCTATTGTTGCAGGGAATTCAGAATAAAGGGGAAATCAATCTTTGAATTTCATCAGAAGGTGAAATCTACCAATGAAGCACACACAACATGGAACAGGACTAACTCAATAAAGATCTAGGATAACATCGGAGGTTTCAGCTCATCAAATATCAAATCTCAAACTGAGCAAATTAAATTGCAGGACAGAATCTTGGGCAGATCTAGATATGAAGACACCCTCATTTATGACCACAAAATTTTCTTTCCTCGCCATATTCGAACCTTTCCAGCATCAAGTCCAAGTGGCTAGTAGCGTCTAACTTCTCAATGTATCTCATACTAAAATGATCACTGCACAAGCTTTCATGCAGATTTTTACATAAAAAATGCATGAAAGTCTTATATTACAAAGAAAAAAATCATAAATCCCATTATTTTGTAAGATTTGGCCAAGATGTGTTAAATGGAACCTTCTGAAAATGTCACTAAAAGATGATAATGGGACTGCTGGTCGGTTGCTGACTTTTTTTCTTTTTCCAACCATCTGTTCTTTTCTTTTCTTTTGGGGGATACATTGGGCATATGGCATACTGGAAATTATCTAAAACAGACTAGAGAACAAAAAGAAGAGGACAATTAACGTACCGGGATTTGAGTATTAGTCAATATATTTTGAGCATTCCCTGCAGTCAACGCATGAGTGTGCTCCTTCACAAACTTTGTCACAACCCATTTTTCAGTACTGAGTTTCCTTACTGAAAGCATTGCCTTGCAACCCACCCTAGTGGCAATTCGTGGCTTTGAGTTTTTCTTGTCAATCCTGTAAGGTTTTCTGTAACCCTCTTTGTTACAGACAAGTGTTCTACCAATAATGGATCCATCGAGTTTAGAGCGAGAGAGATAGTTTATCCGAGTAACGAAACCAACACGCATGCCATATGCACTGTAAAAAGCATGTGCTGCCTCTTCAGACTCAAATTCCTGACCCACATATGGCTCGCCTCCTTCAAAGATAGTAATCTCCTCCATAGAAGAACCATGACTTATTTTATCATTTTGATCAGTAAAAGATGTCTCCTCAACTGAATGTCTAATCACTGTAACATCGTTACAAAGCTCAAGCTCAACATCAGTAGAATTATCGAATTCCCCATCATCAATGCCCACAACAAGTTCAGAATCCACTGCAACATTCAAATTTAGAAATATGATCTCATCATTCTCATATATTAAAATTATACAAATGGAGCCTAATCCAAGATAAGATCATGTCCATGATATTCAATGCAGAGGTACAGGAAACGCACGAGTAGCCATTGGTAATTGTAAATAAACTTAACAAATCCTAGAAATAGTAATCAAACTAGGTAATATGCATTCCATGACATTAAAGACATGAAAACTGCAAAAAGAACAGAATTAGAAATTTATCCAATTTTGATATAAATGCAAACAAAACAACTAATCAAACACATACCCAAAAAATGTCATTCAGCATTATAACAATTATAGAACAGAAAAAAATTTAATTATAAAAATTGAATGATTATTCATATAATTGATACGAACACATAGTCACCTTAATATTACTTAGAAGTAAAATTAAAAACATTAAAGACCTGAAACTTCATGTCTGCCTCCATACCCCTTTTGTGCATGTCTCTAACTCTGCTTTCAGGTCATTTGTGCTGGAATTCAAGGTTGAATTACACCTCTACCATTCGATGCTCAAGTCCAAATATCTTCTATAAAGTTTTTTTTGTTATAAGTAATTGTCTATCAAGTTTTTATGCTTTTCTTTTTTCTTCTATAGTTTTTTTCAAAAATTTTGTTTTAATTTGTATGTGGTTTGATATCGAAATAGATACATTGACTCATTTAACTACGTGCTTCGTTTCAAAATTAATGGAAAAAAACTCCTGATCACTCGTTATAGTCTAATAATTTTCACTTTGCAGTGTTTGGGTATCCAGAGAACGGAAAAAAGAGCAGAACCCAGTTGACATAAATTAAAAGCAATCCTGCTTTGAGAAAATGAGATAGAAAGGTCCAAGAATGAGAGCACCAAAATAGATACATAAACAACTACATTAAAGTAGCAATACAAACCTACTTATTAAAAAGTAGCAAATTAGCAATACAAACCTGAAATTAGTAACCACATGGAACAGGAAAACTGTTTTGTTATTTTGTTTGGACAAGTGAAGAGCAAAATCCGATTAAAGTAAATCCAATAAAGTCTCATTTTCAATTAGAAATGGGCGCAATGCACAACGAATAATAGGATACATCGAACAGCGTAAATTAGAAGCTTAAAAATATAAAAATAAAGAGCAGAACCTGATTTGGGGATAAAAATAAAAACTCAAAAAAAGGAAGCTTACTGAATCATTGAGATTTTTAAACTGAAGATCCTTCGAAGCTCATGCAGAGATGGCAACTGATCCTCGGAGAGAGAGAGAGAGAGAGAGAGAGAGAGAGAGCATGTTTTCTTTGCTTTTTGTTGGGATAATCAGGGGCCGGCCCGTCCGTAACCCAGATTCGAGACCAGTACCATTTGGGAAAATTTAGCAGCAGCCTCTAATGTTCAGCGATAAAATCATAGATTAAGGTTGTAAATTGTAATATATGATAAGACATGTGAATTTAATGCGAATGGAAAATGAGATAAAATTTGTGGATTTGATGTAAATGGATCGGATAGAAAAAGGATTGATTTGATAATACGAATCAAGATTAATAAACGAGTAAATTATAATTTAATATGTCTATTTTCTAAACGCCTTTGTTGTTATTGGATGCAATATTAATATTAGTATTTGACTAATTAATATCTCAAATTATTAAATTTTTTTGTCAATCCATAATTTAGTTTTTGGAGATATTAATTTTCTTATGTATTACTCGTTTAGATATTAATCATATGATATTTTATCATGAATCTAGTTGAAATATTATGAATAGTTTATATAGTTATGTTTGTATTATATATATGGAATTACATACATACAAAATTATGTTAATTGGGTCAAAATAAAAATATGGGTCGCTCAATCCAATTATATGAAATTGGTTAAGCGGAATGAAACGAATTGAAATGAGTCATTTTTTGATTAGTCCAATAAAAATTAATTATTAAACGGATTATGCAGATTATGTCATATCACCCGTCATTTATATGGGCCATTTTAAGGATTTATGATGTTACAATTTAATGAAATTGATTGGATTCATGCTAACATATATAGTTGTAAACTCATGACTTGACGCAACACAAACATGACTTACGAACATAAATTGCTATCCTACGTGGGCATGGTGATTTTTGTACAAGTATTTAAAGTATAATAGTTTCAAAATGTGACTGCTCAATAAGTTGAAAGTACCACTAGAAATATAAACTCGTGTATAACTTAAATATTTTGGTCAAATTAATTCATTTTGAGTTTTGCTATATACAAGTAAATTTGCGTACCAATCTGCATATTCATGTTGTTGTCTTTATATTTTAAATTCAAATTAGCACTGTTTTCAATAAAGTCTACTTTCTGACTAATCATATTAAATGGGTGCGTGTATTAGTACCCAAAATTGCTTATTACTAAATTTTTCCATTCATTTTACATAGAGAAATTATTATATATGCATGATTTGATATCACTAGTCACACTGATTAAATTAATGTTCATTTAAGTGGATGATTAAATAAGTCATTTAAAATGGGCTGCATTAGCTTGTAAGACTAGAGTCACCAAATTTATAAGGATGAAAAGTACTAACATTAATGTCATTTAGATGTCCAATACACGAAATATATATATAGGTAACCGGCATATATAGATATTATATTTGGACTAGTGCCAAAAATAATATAAAAACGTTATTTACTTGCATAACAAATTTAAAGCAATTATCCAAGAGAAACATTATGGATATGTTAGGTCTATCCACCTCACATGTTACTTGCATTGTGTATGCTTACGTACTACTACCCTTTAATTGCATGCTTTCATTATATATATATATATATATATACACATACATACACACATATATATTAGAAAAATTTAGTTGTAAGTGATTATGTACATTAATACGCGCACTCATTCAATATGATTGGTCAGAAAGTAAACTTTATTAAAAACAGTATTAATTTGAATTTAGAATATGAAGGCAACAGTATTAATACACAGATTAATACACAAACTTGTTTGTACATAGCAAAACTCATATATATATCTAGCTTTTATATCAGAGGCAGGTATATCACTGATCGGCATGGTTTTTGCACTAATCTTGGGAGCAACCTTGTCATGCAATGTTGGCCACAATAAGCTTACCAACATTTTTTACATTAAAGTACCTTTTATACTGTCCTATTTTACAGTATAAATATTTCATTTCATTTCATCTAATTATTATAATTTTTTTAAAATTTTTATATGAAATATAATAAATAATTTAATTTTTTTAATTTTAAAATAATAATAATATTAAAATATAATATTTTATTCAATTTTTAATTTTTATCTAAAACTATCTCATATTATTCGGTATTGAAATCACAAGTGAAGCGACGACAGAAGACATATATGTAGCTACTGCTAGGCGCCGGTACATGCTCCTGCTTGTAACCCGGACCCCGGCTTTATGTCTGCCTTAACCATCTACAACACTAGCACAGGGGTAAAAAGGGAAAAAGGAAGCCATCTAATTTATTTATCAGTTATTTAGAATTTTAGGTGACGTTTAGGTTGTGAAAATATTTTATTTTATCTAATTTAATCATTATAATTTTTAAAAATTTTTACACAAAATATAATAAATAATTCAGTTTTTTTAATTTTCAAAATAATAATAATATTAAAAAATAATATTCTAACAATATTTTATTCAACTTTCATCTTAATTCAGTATCCAAACAGTATCTAGATTCACCAAGTTTTGATTTAAAAAATAAATAAAATCTCTTTCTTTAAAAAAAAATTAAATTATTTAAATTCATACATATATGTATATATAATAATCGTGTGTATAGAAAGAAAAACTCAAAACATCACCGCTTAGATAAATTTAAGTTCCGTTTGATTGCAAGATTCAGTTAAGATCAACTCAATTCAACTTAATTTTAAACTATATGAATTATGAAGGGCTCACTTTATTAGATGGGTTTCTTCAGCGTTAGCTTAAATTCTCATTTAAATCATTGGTATTACCCATTTAAAAGATTAGGTCGAACCCGTGACTTAAACTTGACTTGAGGAAACGCCCATAACTTCCCGCTATTTAAGTCCTTTTTGTCTGGTTTGCTATTATGATCACACCCAGGTAAAAAAAATACCTCTAGTTGCTCTCTCTTATGCACTTTTTTTTCTTATAAAATAAATAAATAAATGGTAAAAAAAAATCACAAATGTGCATTATCACATACTTTTTTGCTGCTATTTTTTTTTAATAATTCTTCTTATCAGTCATTATTCATTATCTCACACCTCAAGCTCTAAAAAAACACATCATACTTTATGAAAAAAAAGGGTCAAATGTAGAGTGATGATGAATAATGACTGATAAATAGTAAATTTTTAATTTTTAATTTATTTCTTTAGGAGGAGAAGTGATGGATGGTGTATAGAATTTTCTATTCTGAAAATAGGGCAGATTCTCTGTATTTTTGGGTAATAGGGCATGGGCTACTGCCGCAAAGCATGGGTTGCATGCGCATGCATCGTTCTTAGGCTGGACTTTACTCAGTCACAGCATATATACATTGGCCCAATACGGCGATAGTGGACTAGATTATACTTATCTTTAATCTTTTCATATCTTTATATTTATTAAAAATACTATTTATTATCCTTTTTATCATCATTATTTTATATCTACATATTTATAATCTCCCAAATATGAGATTTTGTTCTTACGAAGTTACATCATCAATAATGTTACTATATATATTATTATTATTGGAAGATAATTCGTTCCATAAAACATGAGCATTATCTAATCTCCATTTGTGTCATTATTAACGAGAAATTGAGAGTATCCTTTAAAATTCATGTTTGCATTAATATAATATAAATAATTTTTTCTATATGTTATACTAAATAGATACTATTAATTATTTCAGATAAAATAGACTGTATTTAGTATTATTCTATTTGTTATCCAACAATTGAAATATACTATGAGTGATTCTACACCTACCGCTGGGACTTCCGTTGGTGAGTTCTACTAGGTGCTTTCATTTTTTTTTATATAATTTTTTAATACTATTAAAAATTGTTTAAAAAAGAAAAAAAAGTATAATATTAGTAAATAATATTTTTTTAATCACTAAATAAATAAATAAATAAATAAAAGCAGCAATAGCTTTTAATGGGACTCACAGCTAAGGATCTAACTTTTTCCATATACTATACTTCGAGTTAAAAATTAACTGGATACATCGACCTGTTTGAAAAATGATTAGACAAGATTGCCTTTAAGGAAAAAATAAAGTTGACTTTTTCATCAATCTTCCAATCTTATCCATTCCTTTTTCAACAGGATGTACTGGATGCATGTAAGACAAACTCCAAGAAAAAAAATTGCTTGAGTTTAAATTTTCAAAAAATGATTTAGTTCATGACTTATGTGTGGTTCAGATTCTTTGGAGCTAAACTCACTTCCATTCTTAAACATGACCTTCGGATTTGAACCAAATCGGACTAACTTGCACCTTAATTAGTAACAAACACTACAAGAGATTTGATCTTTAGAGACAAAATTAAACTCTGTCCCTAAAAGTACTTATTTGGGACAAAAATTAAATTTCATCTCAAAACATGGATGCGGTTTTTATGCATTCGAACAAAGAAATATCTGTTCGAACTAGACTTTTTGTTACAAAATATAGCGTCTCAAACAAAGAAAACCGTTCCAATGTTAACAAAAATGTTCGAATAGTATTTTAATGACCGTTTGAATGGTTACGTAACTGTTTGAATAATAGTCATGACGGGAAAATATATACATTGCGGCGGGAAAAATTCAAAACCGTTTGAACGAAATATGTAATCATTCGAATTGAATTTTTGGAGAGAACTTATAAATAAATTTAGCGGGAATGTTGATATAGTGTTCGAAGCTACAATACAAGTTTGAACAGTATTTTAATTCACACTCGAATGTAGACATTACTGTTCGAATAATAGTTGTGGTGGGAACGTATACACAATTGTGACCAGGGAAAGTTAGATCTCATTCGAACGATATATTTAATCATTCGAACTAAATTTTTGCTGGGATGTTATAAATAAATTTGATGGAGATGGTTGCAACATAGTTCGAACGGTACTTTTATGTTCAAATGGATCTATAAACCGTTCAAATGCTCATAATAATAATTCGAATGGTACTGCTTAATTATAGAAATTTATTGAAAGGCATTCAAATATTTTAAAAATATTTTTTATTTTAGTTTATTAGTTATCATTTTCAAAAGATAAAAAAAAAAAATCTACCTATACGGATTTATTATTATTTATAGCAAATTAAAATATTTCATATTCCTAAGAATTTTATATAATTAATTTAAAAACTAATTAATGAGTTTTATTATGGTAAATAAAAATTTGCAATTAAAAAAATATTACCTTATAGGGAGTGCCATTTTTTATATTATCATGAAAGGTAAGTAAAATAGAGAAATTGAATTTTGACAATAAACAAACTAGCTATATATAAAAATTAAAAATGATATAATAATAAAATCGACAACTTCGATACAACACAAAAAGTCAAATAAAAAATAAAACTACTGTGTAAGATTATCCATGTCCTCTTGGATGATTGTAAAGCGTCCCTCAATCTCTTGTAGTCAAACCATGATGGGTACAGTGATTCTTTCCATGATCCTCTCCATGTCCCGGATCAAAAGTATGTGATGTTCCTCAAGTAAGGATCGTATCTTCGTGATATTAGCCCCTGCAGCATGTCTATCAACACTGGCAACAGTAAAAGCTAGATCATGCTCCGTGCCACTATCTTGTGCCGCTGGAACATTAATTCGAGCCTTCCACAAGTAGCCATCGCTCTTTCTGAAGGTGATATTGTTAAAAGCCCCGATCCATGCTTGCCTCCGCTCTGTCATTAGCACATTAACCCCCGATTAGACTAGGAGGTTAGAGGTTATCAATGCATACAGTAGACTACCTCCACTAGAATACCGTGACTCAGATCGAATGCGAAGGACGAAGTATAAAAGCAGATCAATTGGCTCTCCTCGTGCTATTTGTAACATAAATCGAACTTGTTCGATGCCAATTAATCTTGTGTTTCCTCAGATCAATATTATGGAAAACAATTAAATTCAGCATTTAGAAAATGCGATATAATCTACCTGTTTGATCGCCTTGCTGCCATCATATGGAGGAACCGAATTGTCATGCACCAACAGATGACTCTCATCGTGTGTGGGACCATCTTCTGTTGGAGCCTTATCCTCGATGGCATCTTCATCATATGTCCCTACAGCCAGTTGTTATGCAGGGCATGTACGAAGCTAACGTGGGATCCCAAGAAAATTAGCAATAATGTTTGCTGAGATAGTAATACTCACTCTCCAAATGGTAAACGTGAAGGACTCCTCATTAGCCTCCATCTGACTCATGGCCCGGTAAAACTCATTTACTGTAACGCCCGTCCTTGTGATGAGTGTTTTTACAAAATATTTTAGAAAGGACGACGAGAATTACCGTTCGATTTAAAACATTTTACTTCTGTTCCCAGGTGCAAGATTCTACGTTATAAAATAAATTGTGCCTTGGAATAAAAGAGGTTTACAGCGAAAAACATAAATCTTAAAATAAAAAGGCATTTCATACATTTAAAACCCTCAAGCCTAGACCATCATGCTCTTCCCCTTGAGCCGTGTCCGTCCTAAAGCGTACTGCTCATTTAGCTTCCTATGGGGGGAGGGGCACACATAAAAACTAAAATGAGTCGAATACTTAGTAAGCATTACTTCATACTGTTAAAATATAGCAATATAGGTTTTCAGTCATGCATTCATCATTCCATACATACTATACGTACATGCATATAGGCTTTTATTTGCAAACATCAGTGGACAGGGGTTTTCTTCTTTAAACATGCTTTTCTTTTTGTAAAACGTTTCCCCCGTCACTGCCTTCATTTCTTGAAGAAATGCGATGCATTCATACATTATTTTTCTTTTCACTTTCATAAGCCAATGCACACTGTTACGTGCGAGGGTTAGCGGCTCTATGGCCAATAAATTCGCCCGTGACCACGGGTTGGAATCCCATTCTATTAGGGTGCAGCACTGGGTACAGCACTGGGTGCACTATTAGATACTACGACCCAGCATTGCAATTTGCCCATTCATTCATTGGATACCCCTTTTCATTCATACATGTGGCCGTTACGTATTTTCATACATTAAAACTTTTGTTTTCTTTCAGTCCTTTCATTCTTTCATTCATTTCAGTTCTTTTCAGTTCATGAAAAAACATCATTTAAAAGCATGGGCTTGAACATCATCTTTCGTGGCGTCCGTAAAGCATTAGTTCATAGGGGCATTTTAACATCAGTTTGTAGAGACCATTTTCAAAAACACTTTCTTCGCGTCAGTCAAAGCATCAATTTAAAGCTCGGGGCACAGGCCTCGATATTTCTTTTCTTTTCTTTAGAAAATACATACAATAGATACCACGTATAGTCATCCATTCACACGCGTATAACTAATAATTTTGGGTGCATGAAAAGGGGCTGCTGAGGAGGGGCCATACATACGTATACCTTTGAAGATTTAGCATGCTTTCGTAAAAACATCTTTCATGTTGTTTCGTAAAGCATCTTTTAGAAGAAAAATGTTTACTTTTCTTTTTCTTATCTTTTTGAAAACTCTAGAAGAGTATGGACGTAACACTTACCTAGACTGCATGCTACTTTCATACCATGCAGTCCATTCATGCGCGTGTCAGATAGCAACCTATATGCATACACATAACATTAACGTTATTCTCTATCTAGTACAGAAGCAACTGAACTAGAAATAGAGCTATGATTTACTTAAAACACTCTCATTCTATCACGTACTCTTACGTGTCTTGTACTATGATAAAACCTTCAGGGACCCATTTACGGTCACTACTTCTTTCAACTTTATGTTCTACTTCAAGTGCTTACTCGTTAGGGTAAATCCATGATTCAACTTATGATTAAGACACTAAGACCTCAATCTCATTCTTCTCATTAGCCACGTTCCGATGCATGACTTAGACTGACTAAGTCACGCATCCTATTCTTAGACAGTACACTCGTCATTAACCTCATATATCTTAGCTCACTCTAATCCTCATGACTATCCATACACTCTACACGACTCTAAGCCACTCCGAGACTTAAGTGCTGTGTAACCATACTTAGGACAGATTACCCATTACACATAGTGAATCCGTCCAGCACGTGTGTCTAGCCAGAACACACACGTACTTTACCCATTTATCACCTAAAACTAACATATCTTACATTGGTCATTGGGTCGTATGGACAAGCGCCATAGTCCAATACCAACCTTCTTTTATCCAGCTAGCACGAATTTTCATGCTAACCGTATCTCATGACAGTTCATCCCAACACTTAACATGACCTGACCCTGTTCATGATTATACCTTACGTCACGCCATATAACTCGAGACTATTCCCAAGCTACACCGTGACCTTGTCACGTCACCTTACATACATCCTAACTCATCACAGCACGACCTCTTGGGTGACCACGTCACTTCGTGACGTTGCCCAGTCATGCTTCCGCTTCACTACTCTGATACTTTCTAACCACTTCGCACTTACTTTTGACCATAAGTAGACTACACGACAACACTTGTCACCTCAGACTACAGGCCACATCTCAGCCACTTCGGGACACTGTTCTATAGTTTCCGACACCATACATCAAGCTCTTCCCATCAACTACGTAGCCACTCTTATCTTTGCGACACGCCATATGGTGTGTCATTGCACCTTATGGAGTACACTCCTCATGTACTCCAGTCACACATATCATGCCGCATCACCACTATGGCATATATGCCATATGGTGCATCGTTTCACCACATGGAGTATACTCCATGTGTACTCCTTCACAGCACTACGCCACATCACTACTACAGCACATAAACCACAACCACACTTCATAGCACACTCTCCAACTACACCTAACACTTCATGACACAGCACGTCAAATCACCATACTACACAATTAACCCACAATACTAACAAAATAGTCCACAACCTAACCAACGAGCTAGCATTTAACATAAATAACGAGGGATAGAGAGTTATACCGTTGATGGGATAACCCGTAGGTCGCTCGTCGACCTTCACAGTCGATGACGTCGGAAGGAACGTATGGGGCGGCTACACAGCGTACGGTGACTATTTAGGCATTTAGATAGCTAGGCGTGGCCTTGGAAGGGCCTATGGTGGCCTTGTGATGGTGGCAAGTAGCGTAACATGGCATATCTTTCCGTGTACAGTGGCGGTCAGCCACGCGCAGTGACTATCCATCACGTGTGTGGTGGCTAACCACCACATACCACATAAATGTGATGGTTAGGGCTTAGGGTTAGACCAATGGAGATTGCTAGTGGAGCTGTGGAGGCTCGGTGGTGGTGGTGCGGCGGTCCACGGTGGTGGAAGTAGGGGCTAGCCGTGTGTGAGAGAGAAAGGTGCCATAGGAGAGTGAGAGAGAGTGAAGGAGCATAGGTGGCAGATCAGGGCCATGGGTGGTCGGGATGGCTTGGTGGTGGCCTTAGGAGGCTGAAAGTGATAGTCACATGCCGTGGGTGGTGCCGTACAGCGGTAGAGGAGGGGAAAATCATGCATGAGAAAGAGGGACATCAGGAGGTAGAGGAGGGGGTTACTAGCCGTGGGTCTACTGGAGGAGGAAGGGGGAGACCAAGGGAAGCTCATGGTGGTGTTCGGTAGCCTAGGTGGCCGTGCACAGCCGCGCTAGGAGGATACGGGTTCACCCATGCATGGGTAAGGCTGTGTTCTTGCAAGGGAGCAGCTGGCGGGGAGATGGTGGCCGAGCTTGCTGGAGGAGGATGGCGGGTGGGAGGAGAGGCTACCGTGGAGGTGGTGGCGGCGCCGGAGGACGGCGTACGGCGGTGGTGGACACCAAGCCCATTTAGGCTTGCATTTCCGAGAGAGAGAAAGGGAGAGCGTGAGAGAGGGAGACTGGTGGGAGGAGACTCGTTGGAGTAGGGTGTGCTGGTGGAAGGGGCGGTGAGGTTCACCAGCACACGGCGGCGCTGGGCTGGCTTGGTGGAGGAATTAGGCATGGGGATCGCGTACTAGGCAAGCTGAGAAGGAGAAAGGGAGGAGAGAGAGAGCTGGAGGAAAAGTGAGGGAGAAAGAGAAAGGGGTTTGGGGTTTTATCCTAAAACCCATCGTTTAGGGATCCACAAAACGATCTAATGATGACTCTTAAATACTGATTTGAAAATGCGTAAACGTTTATTTAATTAAAAGCACTGAGAGGAATTAAGATAGGATATTATTTAAAATAATATTCCTTCATCATTAATAAAATGATGAAGTCTTAGTTAACATATTTAAGAGAATAAATCCTTAAATTTATTTAAAGATTCCATCATTATTTAAATCACGTAATATTTTAAATAACTGGAATTATTTATATAAAATGATTCCCACAATTATAATATTTTTGGAGCTCTTCAAAGTTATTATAATTTAGTTATTTAAAATATTATTTAGTTAAATAACGATGAGAAGAACCCATTTAAAATACTCATAACTTTAAAACACAAAATTAGCTTTAGAAATCACATAGTATCTTTAAAAACACGCCATCGGGGTCTGGCAAGCATAACGAGGCTCTTAGACACTAGAAATGAGCGGATAGTTACATCCTCTCCTCATCATAATAAATTCCATCTCTAGAATTTGCTTACGTCAGAAGAAAGAAAGGAGCAGTGTGTTACACTTACCATGTCTGGATAGGCCACACCCCTCTGCTGAAAAATCAGGCCCTATCCTCCATCGCTGATAATAGAAAAATGGCTCTATCCATCCCACACAAAATTGCGGAAGTCGTCTATAATGATCTCTCACTCTACCAGTATTGGCCTCCTCGTCTCACTAGCTTCACTGCTAGGTTGGCCCTCTCTCCCACATTTGCTTCTCATGTATGCCATTAGTTCACTATTCATAAAATCACAACAAATATAAATAAAATATAAAGGTTCTAATTATATTATATATTGTGATGTTAGAATAGAAACAACTTCGTTCAAACATGAACT
This sequence comes from Pterocarya stenoptera, assembly GCA_003123785.1. Lineage (NCBI taxonomy): Eukaryota > Viridiplantae > Streptophyta > Magnoliopsida > Fagales > Juglandaceae > Pterocarya > Pterocarya stenoptera. The sequence continues at coordinate 342,085 of QEOT01004512.1, forward strand.
AATATGTTCGAACGATCATGTATTTAATTCGAATGCTAAATAATACCATTCAAAAAATATCGATCAGTATTCGAACAGTTTAGAACCGTTCGAACTATATTTTAACTTGTTCGAGCATTTACTACCTGTTCGAACAAATAAATATGTTGTTCGAACAATATAAATCCTATGACCTTCAAACAACATAAATGTTGCGTTTGAACGGAGAGCCAAACCTATTCAAACGGACTGTCAACTCAATTTTTAACATTTGAATGTGTTCTTTCACGTTCAAACAATGAATGTTTGGCAAATTCATGCTCGAACATCTTTGAAGCAGTTCGAACGCGATTATCCATGAAATCTATGGCTGTGTCTTAGTGTGTTGATATTAATATGGAGTGAAGTCTATTCACTCCATCCAAATTAACATGGAGTGAAGCCCCATCATTTCTACAACCAAACGCTGTGTGTGGTGGCCGGAAAACACCAAAAAGGAGTCGGATTGAATTCAAAATTAGATCCCCTTTTCAAGTCAATATAAGCTAAAAGCACAAGTAATACATTCAAGTGAAGGGCCATACCTCTTAAATGGCAGAAAATGGCCTGGTTACGGTGGAGTTGGTGGTGATGACTGGCGTATGATGGAGAATGGGCTTCGAACGGAGTTGTGCGAATGTAAACCATTCGACATTTGAACTGGGTACTTTGTATCGAGCAGTCATATTCAAACGCGTATTATCTAGTTCAAACACATTATCTGTTAATTTATTTTGTTCAAATAGAAATTTCGACATTCGAACAGAGAATTTAGCCGTTCAAACACATGAATTCGTAAAACTTCTCATTTTTATCCATGATCTTGGTTCATTCGAAAGAGCTAGTACTCCGTTCAAATGGCTATATAAGGATACTATATAATTACATACTTAACCACAATATTTAATGTATACTATATATAGTAGTATAATATTTATACATACATACATATATATTAGTATACTATTATACTACTATACTAGTTATAATAATATACATACTACTATATATTAGTATATATAGTATATACTAATATATATATAGTATATTAGTATATTTTAAATAAAAATAGTTTTACAATCTAACGCACCACATCAAACCATGCAATTTCATATGATAGGTTTACTTTTATAAATTGTTTGGGAGGTTTGGATACAAAAACTTTTTAACTCATCTCATCTATATAATTATTGTAATTTTTTTAAATTCTTACATAAAATATAATAAATAATTTAATATTTTTAAATTTTAAAATAATAATAATATAATTAGAAAATAATATTCTAATATATTTTATTTAACTTTTAAATTTTAAACTTTAATTTTAACTTATTTTATCTCATTTCATCTACTATCTAATCTTTTTCTAAACTTTACGTACGTAAGTTCAAATATACAGTAATTGATCAGTTTATTAAAACACCCAACTCAATGCCATTTGGATGCTTAGATTTTCTTCCCGTCTGTCCCTTTGAAGCTAAAACTTGAGAATGAAATAAGCCCCTACACCCGGAAGACAAGGGTTAGTGCCTCGTATGGGGGTGCAAGCTGGTGCGAAACCATCTCCATTATTTCACTTTCTTTTTTCACCTTTTATAAGAATATGTTTAAGATTCCCCTCCTCAGCATTTCTCTTCATTGTAAAAAGTGTCAGTCGATAATGAATTATTGTTTTGTGCACGGTTGAAATAGAGAGAAAGTCTTCCTTAGATAGAGAGAGAGAGAGAGAGAGAGAGAGAGAGAGACTCCCGTACGTAGCGGGCGAGCTGTTTATGATTAGGACGACGGGATAACAGTTAAATAATACGAAATGGATGGATGAAATGGGAGTAGGACATGGGTGTTTATTTGCAGGCAGAGAGAGAGAGAGAGAGAGAGAGTTGTGAAAAAAATAGAGAGAGCGATGAAATGGAAAGGGAGCCAGGGAGGGGCCGACTGAGAGGGCTAATAATTTGTCTGACATGAAATGACTACTGTCCAGGTGGGCATGAATTAATAGGTGTGGAGAGGGGCTGCGTCTGGGTTTCTGTCACAGTTTGTCAGATAAAATATAACCTTCTTTCCACCGGTGTTTCAATTAAGGTGGCATCGCTAATATGAATACGGTATTTTGATATTTACGAATTTGGGTCCAAATGAATTGATCATTTAAGAGACGAATTATAATCGATTCAATAACGGATTAATCTGTTTAATATAAAATTAATTCATATTAATAATTTACTTTAAAATTAAAATTTTATTATTATTAAATTATAATATTGATATTTTTTAATTTATTTATATTTTTATTATTTTTATTGTTATGATTGTAATTTTAAACTTATATACTTATATTTGTTGTTATATGATTTGTAATATTAGTTTTATTATATATTAAATATTGATATATATTTTTTAAGATATTATGATTATTAATAAATATAAATTTTAACTTTTATTTAAAATTATGTTAATCAGGTCAAATGAGTTATACGTTTTAATTCAAATCTATTTACATGAAACAAACGGATTTAAATGAATCGTGCCGTGTTAACATATTTTTAATTAATTATTAAAAGGATCAAAACGGGTGATACGATATAACCCGTTTTTTAAATTTGTTGGGTCAGGATTTGAAAGCTATTTGACACGTTTAGCTTAACGGATTAAGTTTGAGTTACTTATATAGTCGAATATTCATGACTTGATACGATATGAATACGACTCGAAAACACAATTTGCCACCCCTAGTTTCTGTGAATAATGTACATGCAGTCTGATTAATTAGTCTAATAATTAAATACGATTAGTCAAGGTGAACAGAAGCAAGCTGCATGGGTACATCCAATTAGGGGAATAGGAGACCGGAAGATCATTAACAAGTAATTTGTTTAGAGATTAGGGAAGCACATGCTTTTAATGTAGAGCTATATATACATATATGATGACCCATGCATGTGTTAACCAGCTTATAGTTACTGGCCTCTCATAAAATTAATGTTTAAACTATCAAATTAAGTCATAATCAGGATAACCTGAGTTAATTAATTGATCATAATTAGCTTCTTCTTTTGTTTGTTCCACAACCAAAAGAACTTTAAAGCTGTACTCTTCCTTCCCTACCGCATTACATTAACATGAACATGAACATGCTGTACTTTTATTTCTAGCTGCTCGATCGTGTACCTCTCCATTATTAATTTTTTCAGACATTTCTTATATTTATATGATATAAAAGACTCCCAACACTCCCAACAGCCTACCATGTCCTGTTCTGACTTATGACACAGCAAATTTCAGTTTGATAAAGGCCATAAGTGCCCTAATGAGAGGCGCCCCGCCCCGTATAGGATTAATTTGTGTATTTGCGAGAGAGAGAGAGAGAGAGATATATATATATATATATATATATATAAATCTTCATTTTGCTTCGGATCCTAGAATTTCTCATTTTCTCCTCTATTTTTTTTTAACCTTTCCTCTTCGTCCTTGTCTTCTCAACTCATGGATTCCCTCTTTCTGCTTCACCTTTTCTAGTTCATGCATGAAGTAGTACTAGTCCCTCATCTCCCATTTCTAAACTCCATACTTTCATCCACAAAGTCCCAAAATAGTTATATATATATGGCTCTCATGAACTGGTTGGGCTTCTCTATTTCCCCTCAAGAACTCCCATCGCAGACTGAAGATCAAGATGCTCATTCTCAAAACACAGTTTCTCGCCTTGGCTTTATGAACTCTGACAACATATCCGGCTCCGATGTCTCCGTCCAGTGCTTTGATCTCACTTCTGACTCAACCGCTCCATCCCTCAACCTCCCTCCCCCTTTTGGAATACTTGAAGCATTTAATAGAAACGATCAAGTTGAAGGTTTTTTTTTTCCCACCACACACCTTACTCTTCCTCGTAGTGAAAGTTGAAGTTCTAGAAACCTGCTCTTCTATTTGATAATAATCAGAAAGTACAAGAAAAAGGGGAAAAGGGCATAAAAGGAAAAAAAAATGGCATCCTGATGATCTTCAAGCAGTTGGAGCATTTTTTTTTCCTTGTGTATTTTGTCATATTGTCTAAGAACCAAAACTAAAAACGTTATCAGACATGCAGAAAGGTATAACCTTTTTATTGATTTTATGATTTTTTATCCTTTTTTGCAGATTGGAATTTGAAGGGTTTAGGGATGAACTCGAGCACTAATTACAAGACCACCTCAGAACTGTCTATGCTGATGGGTAGCTCGTGCAATAGCCAAAACCATGATCAAAACCAACACCGACCAAAGCTCGAGAACTTCCTCGGCCGACACTCTTTCGATCATCACGAAAATGCCGCATACAATAACAATAATGGTGACTACATGTTCAACAATTGCTCCTTACAGCTTCCATCCGAAGCAGCAAACGGCGTGGCAAATAGTACTGGAAGTACTGGAGGCGGCTTCCACGAGAATAGCTCTAATATTGGTTTGTCCATGATAAAGACATGGTTGAGGAACCAACCGGCGCCGGCACCGCCTCAGCCGGAGAGCAACAAGAACGATAGTTGTGGTGGTGCAAGTAGCGGCAACAATATTAATGGAAGCTGCATCATGACAAGCGCACAAACCTTGTCGCTTTCAATGGGCACGGGGCCGCCACAGTCTAGCTCGAATTTGCCACTTCTTACGGCGAGTACTGGCAGTGGGGGAGAGAGTAATTCCTCATCGGATAATAAGCGGCAGAAGAAAACATCGGGGCTTGATACCCAGAGTACCAGTGCTATCGAGGCAGCAACAGTGCCTAGAAAGTCCATTGATACCTTTGGACAGAGGACTTCTATATACCGTGGCGTAACAAGGTTTGTTAACAAAATCCACAGATTTTATACATATCTTCTTCTGTATGATCTTTGCATGCTTGGACTTTATTTTTTTCTTCAGTTCTTAGACCCATTTTTTGTTATAGCTTTTGGCTACTAATGTGATAGCCAACTTTTTGGCATAATGGATATTTGAACTACATTTGTTTTTAAGATTTTCCAGGCATAGATGGACGGGCAGATATGAGGCTCATCTATGGGACAATAGTTGCAGAAGAGAGGGACAAACTCGTAAGGGCAGGCAAGGTAAGGCATATTGTATAGCTTTTCTACTAGAAGTATCTTTAAAATGGAAAGCGTCTGTTTCCTGTATATTCTTGTAAATAAAGGGAACAGTAACGTTGAATTATCTCGGATCTTTTCCTTACATATGTGGTTTTTTTTTTTTCCCATGTCTTGAATCTTGATGTGGGGCATCCTCAACCTTCCCGATCGCAGTTTATTTGGGTGAGTATAAAAGGACTAGTACTCGTCAGATCGATCATACCTTTAAATTTATTTGTCTTTCTTCTACTTCTTTTTACTTTTCTGGAAATGGTTTTTTTTAATCTCTTATGTTTATGGCTCCCCGGTTTGATTTCACGTAGGAGGTTATGACAAAGAAGAAAAGGCAGCTAGAGCTTATGATTTAGCGGCACTGAAATATTGGGGTACCACTACCACGACAAATTTCCCAGTAAGTTTCCACTTCCTGCCTTTTTCAATAAATTAAAGGTCATCACTGTTAAGGCCTTGAGAATATTGGGAATTAGAAGTTCAACTCATGCATTAATCTCCCAATGTCAGGATTATTATATATATATATATATTAAAATGCACATTATTAAATGTTCTTATCCTCCTACAGATAGATCAGTATTCGCATTAACGTGTATGTTGTACTTCCAATTTCAGAAGAAAAACGAATGGTTCTGATCCAATGTTTGCTAGCTGATACTTTTCAATATCTTTCTTTCCTTTCTAACGAAAAAAATTCAGATGAGTAACTACGAAAAAGAGTTGGAAGAAATGAAGCACATGACCAGGCTAGAGTATGTTGCGTCTTTGCGAAGGTACATTAATATTAATTGAGTTAAATTATATATGTCGACAACGTTTCCATCTCTACGCTACGCTATAGTTCATAAAAGCGCGGATCAAAATTGTTGGATTTTTCTTGGTGCAGGAAAAGCAGTGGGTTTTCTCGGGGTGCATCTATTTATAGAGGAGTTACAAGGTAGTCTATATATATCTCGATTTAGGATACATTCATGAGTTTGAGAGGGTATGATGATCGATGTAGGTGCATATGCATGCATGTTCTTATCCAGCTTGGTGTTGGTTTTGTGACAGACACCACCAGCATGGACGATGGCAAGCAAGAATTGGAAGAGTTGCAGGGAACAAAGATCTTTACTTGGGAACTTTCAGTGAGTTCTTATAAATTATTGATCTGCGTGCATGTGAATCAATTAGATTCGAAGAAAAAGGAAAGAAACTTGTGCATCAAAAGAACACCCTGATTGATTATCGTCTAATTTTATTACCAGATCGATCGCGTACTTAAGAATCTCAACATCATTTCTTTCTCTTATTAAAATGTAGGCACCCAAGAGGAAGCAGCAGAGGCTTATGACGTTGCTGCCATCAAGTTCCGAGGACTGAATGCAGTTACGAACTTTGACATGAGCAGATATGACGTTAAAAGCATACTCGAGAGCAGCACTTTGCCCATTGGTGGGGCTGCAAAGCGTTTGAAAGATGCTCATGAGCAGGCTGAGATGACTTTACTTGAGGGACAAATTATTAGAACAGATCATGATCATGACAACACTAGTTCTCAGCTAACCCATGGAATCAACAGCTATGGGACTGTAGCAGCACAACATGGCAGCTGGCCTACTATTGCATTCCAACATCCTCCTCAGCCTTACAGTACCATTCACTACCCATATCATGGGCAAAGGCTTTGGTGCAAGCAAGAGCAAGATTCTGATCATCTTCCCCCCAACAGCTTTCAAGATCTTGATCATCACCATTTACAACTTGGAAATACCCACAATTTCTTCCAGCCTAATTCTACTGTTCTGCACAACCTCATGAGTATGGGCTCCGCCTCCATGGAACATAGCTCTGGCTCTAACTCTGTCATTTATAGCAGTCAAGGAGGCGGAGATGGAAACAACGGCACTGAAATTGGCGGCTATGGAGCCAATGGTGCTGGCTATGCAATCCCTGTGAGTACAGTAATTGCCAATAACGATGGCAACCAAAATCAAGGAAACAACGCAAGTAGTTTCGGGGATAGCGAGGTAGTAAAGGCACTTACGTATAATCAAAATGTGTATTCCGCAGCAGATCCTTATCATGCTAGGAACATGTATTATCTCTCACAACATGCATCGGCAGCGGGTTTGGTCAAGGCTAGCGCATATGATCACAGTTCGACATGTAACAATTGGCCGGTGCCAACTGCAGTTCCAACTCTCGCGGCGGCAAGGTCAAGCAATTTGGCTGTTTGCCACGCAGCTCCAACTTTCACAGTATGGAATGATACCTAAAAGCTGTAAAGGATGTTTTAGGTGCAAAAAAGGATATTGTAAACAGTACTACACATTACTGATTTCCTAATTACCCTTTTTCATTCTCCTTTCTTGATTCTATGTTTAGGTAAATGGCCTAGCTAGCTAGGGAAGATAGGTTCCTTATTAATTTTTGTCCCCGGTCCAGGTTGTGGGGTTCTAACTTGCGATCAAGCAGGCAAATTTTTATTAGCTGGTTTCTTGCTGAGATTCATGAGCAGTTCGCACTACAACATATTTGACCATTTTTAAATTTTTTTTTTTCCAAGATCTACGTTGGTGGCAAATACTTGGCTAATGGCACAAACCACATCCCTCGGGAAAAAAAAAAAAAAAAATCATCCTTTGCAACAAGGTCCGATAACCAAAAATTGGTCACTACTGAGTAGCTAGGGATCAGTGCTTGCTCAAAAATTCTACAGACTACCGCCCTTGCGTCCCTGCCGTAGAACCAGTTCCCACATGGCAGGCAAAAACGACGCTGTTTCTTTTCTTTGTTTTGGCTCTCCACAACGACGCCGTTTCTTTTATATTTTTTTTCCCTTCGTTCCCTTTTCCCATTCAATTTCCCTTCCCGCCTTCGATTTATTTCCCCCTTTCCAGACCCCATTCGTTTCCTCCTCCGATTCCTTCTTCCCCTCGAAATCCCCTTCATGGCCCATCACAGACTTAATTCTTGCAACTCATTCCATCTTTCACCATTGAAGTGGACCCACGAAACCGATGTTTTTGGTCCTCAAGCACGGCGTTTGTAGAATCATTCGTCTTCATCAAGCACAGCAACCAAGCACGATTCGTCTTCCTCAAGCACTATTTCCCCCCCCCCCCCCCCC